>PVJL010008500.1:0-66123 GCA_004026885.1 Lyroderma lyra
GGGGGGGGGTTTGGGGGGGTCTGGGGGGCTCGGGCCGCGGGTGCGGACCTGGAGGGCTGGGGTCGGCGGCACTCAGGCCCGGGGTGTGGGAGAAGCGCTCTGGGATGCGGCGTTGGGGGCTTGGACTGGGGTGCCGGGATGCGCGACGGGGAGCAAGATGCGGACCTGGCTGTGGGGTTGGCGGTGCGGGGCGTGGGGGCTGTGGCACGTGAAGGAGGTTCAGCGAGGACGCCCTTCCCCAGCATGATGTCATCGCTAGCAATCTCCATCTTTCTAGTAATGGAGCATTTAACCCAGCGTTTTCCGAAATGGTGCGGGTTTTGACTTTGGGAGTGGGAATAGCGAAACCCGCGCCCCGCCGGGGCGGAGGCTGGGAGCAGCTCTCCTCCCATCCGCCCTGATTTAAAATGACTCCACTCCCCAGGGAGTCCGGACACCAGGGTCAGCGAGGGGCTGCGTGGCTTTGGGGAAACTGCTCTACCTGCTGCCTCTGATCAGGGACACGTGTGTCCCCTCAGAGTGGAAAACCACACCCAAAGGTGCAAGAGGTGGCCGGGTGGGTGCTGTTGGTCCCCAGTAAGTTTGACTTTCGTGTGTAGAAACTACTGGTGGTTTTCAGAGAATGTCTCTTTTATCTAATTGAAAAATAAAATACAAAGCCAATTTCCTGTCTGGTGTGTTTTATTTTTCCTTGTTATCCACCAAACTGTTGACTGTGACTTCTTATTGCCTTAGGTTTAATGTATATTTTGAAGAAGGTTTGTAACCTCACCTCCTTAGAGGTGTGATGCAGGAGCCAGACTGTGGAAGGTTAACACAGTCTGGCCCCTCCCGTACTCTGCAAGAAATCCATGTGGAAACACACCCTCGGTGCTTTTGCAAGTAGGGCAGTATTCTCCTTTTTCTCTTCCTTTTACTATGTAACGTAATTTACAGGACAATAGCATTCATAATCCTAATGCATCTTGTAAAACTGTGTGTGTGTGCCCCTACTTCATAGGTCCCCTTGGGCAGAAGCTTAGCAGCCTTAAATTAGCTGTGATGCCTGTCCTTCCATTTTGGAAGACAGGTGCATTGAGCTGGCCTTGAGATGGAAACACATTTTCTCCGACAGTTCATCACCCACAGACGTGTGTTCTGTGCGAGGTCTGCATTTAATTAGAAGGTGCTGCATGCAGTGAGGACTTGGCAAGAACTTGGTGACTGTGGACCAGGCTGTCACCACCCTGGCTCTACTGACATTTGGGCCGAACGTTAGTTTTGTGGAGCTGTCCTGTGGTTAGCAGCATCCCTGGTCTCTACTTAGTACAAGCCTCAGTTGTGACTACTGAAAACATTTCTAGATGTTACCCTGGAGGCAGAGTTGCCCCCAGTTGAGAGCCACTGCTGTAGACTGAAGAATAAGACCATCTCTCCTCTGAAGGAGTTTCTAGGAGTGCTGTCCGGAAAGTATCCAGCCATGTAATATGAAAAGTAGAGGCATTTATGGCTGGATTTTTTCTGGACAGCCCTTATATAAGAAGGGGTGACTAATCCTCTTGGGGGACTGAACCAAGGTCTGTTTAAGATGGCTCTTTCCTCAGAAACACCTTTCTGACCTTGCTGTGTGGTCACCCCCTCCCTCAGAGCAGTGCTGTTCTGCTGGTGCTGTGCCTCTACTGCACTGAGCTCCCCAAGGTGGGGACCATGCTGTCTTGCTTGGCACTCTTCCCATGCTTTCCCAGTGTCTGACATGAGACCTGTGCCGAGTAAATCAATAGGTGAGTGAGCCAGAGAAATTTCACCTAGGACGCACTTCTCGGGCTGATTATGTCTAAAGGGCAGGCGGAGGGCCAGGATATGCATGAACAGCACGGGATTAGCATCCAAACAAGTGTGGGCTGGTGGCTGGAGATGGGATTGGGGCGGAAGCCAGCCAGAAATGGTCTGAGTGTGACCCCTCAGGCAGGGAGAAGGGTTGCTCCTTCTCTTTTTGTCTGCTTGACTCTACTGTTTTCTTGTGAGGGTGATCAATGCAATCAGACTCTATGGAGAGGGCACTGAGCTGGCAACACAGGGCTGGACTTTGGTTGCCTCTCAGCTCCACAACCTGAAACCACTGGCCAATGAGTCTCAGTTTCCTCAGCTGACAGAGGAATGGATGTTCAGCTGGAATATCACTACTGTCTGTTTCGACTCTAAAATTGTAACTCCCTTCTGTGGCACTGAACTGGTTTCTTCAGTTTCGCACTTTCAGACCTTGAAGAGCGTGCCCTGCATTTGTTTGCACTTCATGTTAGTGATCCACTCCCGGCTGGGAAGTTACACCTCTTAGCACAGGCAGCAATGAGCATGCTCCAGGATTTGAAAAGGGACCCTGTCTTAGCTTTTATGGCACAGGTATCAAACAGATTTAGTGCCTCATAAAATTAACTTGATCCTTTCTGATAGACTTCAACGCAGGGGCCACTGAATTTGGCTGATGTGAGTTTAGTGTGTGGAAGTTAATAAACTGTTGCTTTTCTTAATTGGCATTAAAAAATTCTAAACCTTTTATGTAATCCCAGTTTTTTAATAATTCTTTATTTTGAAACAAATATAGATTCTTAGGAAGTTGTAAAGAAATGGACTGGGAGGTCCCAGTACCCTTCACCTGCCTCCTCTAAGGTAGACATCTAACATAACATGACAATTTCAACACCAGGAAACTGACATTGGTATAGTCCACCAGGTTGTTCTCCTTTCACCAGTATTACTGCACTGACCTTGATGTGTATGTGTAGGTCCATGTACTTTAATCACGTGTGGCTTTGTGTAACCCCAATCTCCATCAAGATACAGAACTGCTCCATTATCACAAAGCCCCCTTGTGCTACCCTGTGTAGCCTCCCTACCCTAACCACTGATGTGTAACCACGCCCCCTGATGTGTAGCCACGCCCCACTCCTAACCACTAATGTGTAGCCATGCCCCCTTCCAGGCTCCTAACCACTGATGTCCTCTCCATCAATATATCATCACATCACAAGGGTGCTGTGCGGAGGTGGTGTGTAGTACGCGTCCTGTTGAGGTGAGCTTCCTCACTCAGCACAGTCCCTTTGAGGTCCATCCAGACTGTTGTATTTATTGTCATTATACGAGTGTTGTCCAGAAAAAATCCAGCCTTAAATGCCTCTGTTTTTCATATTACATAGCTGGATACTTTCTGGACTGCCCTTGTATTCAAGCAGCCTCAAAGAAAAAAAGAAACTCCTGAAATTGGGAAAGAAATAGTTACTTGCTATTCAGTTATTTTGGAACTTTTGTTTGTGTGATAGATTGCTGAAGGAAGAGTCATGTACCGTTGACCCATGAACAACGTGGAGGTTAGGGCTGCCCTTCCATACACAGTTGATCTGAGTATAACTTTTGTTTGTTTGTTTGTTTGTTTTGGTGGTTTCCTGGCTGAGATGAGTATAACTTTTGGTTCCCCAAAACTTAACTCAATATTCATGGGGGGTAGTTCCCTGATGGTGTAGTGGCTTGAGACTTCGGCAGCTGGCGCTGTCAGCGCTGCCGCCTGGGTTCGATTCCCAGCCAGGGAGCTACCCACATACCAAAAAAGAAAAAAAAAAAATTCAAGGGGGATTAGTTCCAGGACCTTCGTGGATACCCAAATCTGCGGATGCTCAAGTCTGTCATGTAAAATGGGTAGAAGAGTGCTTAAGTCAGCCCACCACATCCCCCCATGCCCAACTGCAGATGTGAAACCTGGGGACATGGAGGGCTGGCTGTGTATTTATTGAAAAACCGTGTGTAGGCGCATCCACGCAGCTCAAACCTGTGTTGTTCAGGGGTCAACTGTGTAACTTAATGCATGTCTTTATGCAGCACCTTCACATGGCAACATTAGAATATAAAACACTGCTGAAAATGTCAGACTCAGGATTGACTGCAGAATCTCAGGGAGAAGTGATAGGTCTTTATTCTTGTGAGACCAGTCACGTTGCCAGTGGGCAGGAAATTGACATTTATTCCTCTGTGCCCAGGGTGGCGGAGCTGGGCTGCACAGATGCATGGAGGCACTTCATTGTGCTTGGAGGCATCTTATTCATCCCTCCAGGCACTCAAGCAAATGAAGGCAAACAATCAGAGAGATGTAATTAGCCATTTGGCAAAAAACTGAGTTTCCCACATCCTTGGAGAAAGTGGGCAGTTTTGCTGCGGGTGCACTGATAAACTGGAAGAATAATTATCAGTGCTCTGCTCTGTTTGGTTTTCACCAGACTTGGTCCCTTCCGTGTTTGTTAACTTGGTTGGAATTTGGCATCCCTTTGCATTCTATTTTAGCATGACTGAAGTTTAAAAAAATTTATTCATAAAATCCATTTCTTATGAGTCGTAAATTGGACATGGAGAAACTGAACATAAAAATTTAAGTTTAGCTGAAACTTCAGTGTAAAAATTAAACATAGAGTTGGTGTTGATTTTTCTGCATAGTAAGAGTCAGAATCAGTTTGTCAGTTTACTTTTTAACTCTTAGGCTTTTAAAAAAAATGAGGTTCATTTTGGTCTTGACTGTACATTTTAAAAATGCTGACTTTTTAAAAAAGAGTGCTCTTCTTGCATATTTTCTTTTGCACTCTTACGCACAATTTGTATTCCTTAGAAACTGATTAAGGAAGTATGTGACAGAGGGTAAAGGGAGGGACGAGCCACCAGGCAGAGGAAGAGCGAACGTTCGATCCAGGCTGATTTCCTGCCAAGGTTGGCAGTTGCTGCTTCTAGGAAATATCTGGGTATTCTTCCACATGTGTTTTTTTGGGCTCCTCTGAAGAGGGATCACTCTTCTATGACAAGTTGACATGTCCTGGTGATAAGTGTATTCTAATGCCAGATACCTAGCATTACTTTTCTTTTAAAATGATTTTCACTGTTTTTTGGCAACAATCATGTCAGGATTTTGTAGTTGCAGAGTTACTGGAAAGGCTGTCTTTGTGGGATTAAATGGCATTTCCTTGGCTTTTAAAGTATCAAGAGTGATACCAGAGGGGAAGACTGAGTGTGATACATTAAGTGGTGTTTTGCATTAACATGAGTAGACAGTGTGACTTTGGTGTAAGCTCCTGAGAGAGATGGGCTGTGAGTTCTCGGGATTATACCTGGTCATTTTGTGGTTTCTTGGGCACGAGGCCATCCTCCCTTACATTAAATTTCAGAACTTACAAGGCTCTGAAAACTAATCGTTTGAAAACTAGATCTGTGGTGAATTCTTTTGTCAAAAAAACTGGCCCTGAACTGCCCTGAAGCTCTGTGTGGGCCACCCTGCCAGTGTAGGTGCTCATGAGGGTGTGCTGGCAGGATGCTGATGTGTGGGTGTCCATGAGGGTGTCCTGGCAGGACGCTGAGGTGTGGGTGTCCATGAGGGTATGCTGGTAGTTCACTGAGATGTGGGGTGTCCACGAGGGTGTGCTGGTAGTTCACTGAGATGTGGGGTGTCCACGAGGGTGTGCTGGCAGGACGCTGATGTGGGGTGTCCACGAGGGTGTGCTGGCAGGACGCTGATGTGGGGTGTCCACGATGGTGTGCTGGTAGTTCATTGAGATGTGGGGTGTCCACGAGGGTGTGCTGGCAGGACGCTGAGAAGAAGGCCACTGGATGATTATGGCCATGCACTGTGCCTCTTCCTCCTGTATCCTGAGCAGTTCTGAATTTTGGCACAAATTGGGCCCCAGGCTTTGAATATGGTATGGTTTCTGGACTTGTTAGGTGATATGCTGTGGGTTTCAGAGAAATGGCCCCCTGGGAGCTTGTAGACAAATGGGGAGGTGAGTTCTCACCAGTGCATTCACCCTAATTGTATTCAGGACCCTGAATATACATCAAGGGAATAAGAGGACATCAGGGTGGACACGGGGCCTTTGCCCTGAAGGAGTCTTCGATTTGTAGGTGGGCAGGTCTTGAGGGAGGGCAGAGGGGATAGCAGAGGCACACAAGGTGCTTGACAATCTGGGAAAGGTGGTTAGTTCCACATCAAACTTCAGAGCGCTTCCTCTTGGTCTGTGGCCTTGTTGAGCATTCATTTCCTGTGAAGGTGAGGCTGGTCCATCCTCGCCCCCACCCAGTGTGATGAAATGAATGTAGGGACATAGGAATGGCACCCTTCCAGTCCTGCTCCCTCCTATTGGTCAGCACATAGTCTGGCCTGACTGAAGTACTGCCGAGGTTTGGAGTTGAAACCACAAATGTGGGAGCTCTGTCTGCTTATGGTGCAGTACAGAGCCATTGAACTTTCCCCAGCTTAACCAAATAAATTGGAGGTACTCATAAAACAACAGGGACCACATGATGTCTAAGACTTAACACTGCAGAACTGTATTTACTGATTCTGGCATTTGCCTGCTTTGGAAGCTTCCCAGCTTTGGTATGAAAGCTGGCGTGGTTGAAATGTACCCTTATACTGAGAAGAATTTTGGGGTGGAGAGAGGTTCAAGTAGATATTCCCCCTAGTGATGGGCACTGGGGCTGAGACTAGCCTTGTGCTCTGGTGGGAGGGAGGGCTGTGAGGGCTCAGCCAGAGTGCAGGGGATGGCCAGCATGCCAGGAGGAAGCATCCTATCTTCAGGGAGTGCCCTGGAGACTGTGTTGGGAAAGGGACCAAGAAGAGTTTGGCGTGGCACCATGCACATGCCACAAAGGGAGAGGCATGTCCTACCTCACCCACAGTGCTGTCATTGCCCACAAGGTACAATTTAAACTTGTAGACACCCTAGTCCACGCCTGCCTTCACACATCGCTTCCTGCCAGCTCTTCTTGCAACATTGTTGGCAGAGAGGAGTAAGGTGGGGGCTGCCGTCACCCAGTAATGGGGGTGGGAAGTGGGGGACCTGCCAGGGTGCAGGGTGGGTCCAGTGCACTGGCACTTGCAGTTTGCTTTCTGTGGAGTAGGGGTGCTGCAAATTTATGATACCTTACTGAGTTGTTTGTAGAGTGCTGCCAACGTAAGTGCACAGTGCTAAGTTCACGAACTTAATGGTCAGATTTTGGGGACAATGACAGCTCTCATGGCCATTCCAGAAAAAGTTCTAAAATTTCTTTGACGGATGGACTAGGCACTGGTGTTGGTGCCTAGCTTCCCAAGGGGGGTACTTTGGAGGTGACTGTAGTGATACTTAGCAGTGAGGTATGTAGCAGTTTTGCTAGGACGAGTTTATGAAATCAATTGTCTAAACTTGTATGTCTATATCTCTCCATCCATCTGTCCGTCTGCTGTGGAGAAAATAAAGTAGGGAAGAGGACTAGAGGGTGGGGTGGGGTCCAGCTTCTCAGAAAGGGTCAGGTTAGGTGTATTTTAAGGAATTTTGGAGGACACAGGGCAGCGAGCTGTGGGGACGTCAGGAGAAAGTGCTGCAGGTAGAAGTGCGAAGGCCCTCAGGTGAGAGTGGGCGGCACATACTGGGTCAGATGAGCATGGGCTGCAGGAATGGAGGGCAAGGTCACCTCAGGCCTTGCAGTACTTCCTCGATGGTTTTCACAGGAGTGATCTCACCCAAATTACTTCTGCTTTTTATAAGACCATTCTTGACTTCTGTATTGAGAATAGACAGTAGGACAAGGACTGAAATGGGGAGGTGACATTGATGGTTATTGTATTTACCATTGGGATGCTTCTTGGACCACATGGACGGCCGAGGTGTGTCACCTTGTCTATATGTTTTATTCCAGGACATTAAAGGTGCTGCCCTGGGTCTTAGGCTTGTGTTGCGTGCCAGACGGGGTCTGCTGCCATGCTCATCAGTGTTTCCTGTGAGATGGCTCTTTCCTTTGGCTGCTTTTAACATCTTTCAAAATTGGTGTCAGTTTTATTTATGATGAGCCTTGTAACTCTCTGCCTGTTTCTTGTGCTTGGGTTTGAGCTTCTGAGATCAGTGGGTTAATAGTTTTCATCAGATTTGAAAATTTTGGCCATTATTTCTTTTTTTTTTTTTTTTTTGCTCTTTGGTATGTGGGTAGCTCCCTGGCTGGGAACCGAACCCAGACGGCAGTGCTGACAGTGCCAGCGCCGAAGCCTTAAGCCACTACACCATCAGGGAACTCCCCATTATTTCTTTTTATTATTATTATTTTTTTTATGTTTGACTTATACTTTATTATTAATTAGACCTCAAGAATGTCAACTTTTAGAAAACTGGTAAGATGCAAATAAGAAGTTAAGCCTGAAAGTTATACAAACATGAAGGACACTAACCAGTTGTGTATCTAACTTACCAGTCTTACTCCAGCATTCTCATTATCACTGACTATATAGATCAGTTTCTGTCATCTTTTTTTTTTTTTTCTTAATTCATTTTTATTGTTAGACTTATTGGGGTGACGTCTGTTAGCACGGATTACATAGGTTTCAGGCATACAATTCTATAGTGCATTGTCAACTTGATGTATAATCAGTTCACCACCTAATGTGACCTCTCTCCCCATCATCCTATACCTAGCTTCCCCCCTCCTCTCCCACCCCCTCCCCTTTCTCCCCTCCCTAACCCACTCGTTCCCAAATAAACATTAAACTATTGATTGTGTCCATGGGTTATTTGTTTGTTCATTTCTTTTTTTCTTTGTTTTCAGTTTTATATTCCGCATATGAGTGAAGTCATACAGTTCTTTGTTTTTTCTGTCTGGCTTATTTCACTTAGCATGATGATCTCCAGGTCCATCCATTTTTAGATTTTTTTTGTTCCATCCTTCTTCCTTTGTGGTTTAAGGAGAATAACTGGGAAATGTTAAGTCTCAGTTCTGAGGAGTTTTGTTGTAAAGAGGAAAACAATGAGGTGGTGACTGCTGGGGGCAGAGGCTTACGGCCTGCCCACACTCCTTCTCATGCTTCCCTGGGCCTCGCCAGGATTCCTTGTCAGATCTGGCTCTGTGACTTCCCATCAGCCCCCTCTCCTACCTTTAAGCAGAGAGTTCCCTGCAGTTAAGGGCTTGTGTGACTAGGGGGCACCTGTGTGACCCTGGATACCTCCCCCATCTGAATGACATTGACAGTGTTCCTTTGGCCATGGAAGATACCGTATATAAGATGCCTCCATGTATAAGATGCCCCCTACTTTTCTAACATTAAGAAACCAATAGCACCTGGTTAATCCCATGTATGAGATGACCCCCAATATTTGGTCTAACAATTTTCCATAAAAATATTGTCTTATACATGGAAAAATACAGTAACTCACAGGACCCTAGTATTAGGGTGAGGGTGCCCTAGAGGGGTATCCTAGTAGGGTCAGGAAATGTTATTTTAAGGTTGATTCATCTGTTCAATAAATTTCCTGAGTGCTGATTTTTTGCAGTGAGCAAAACAGATATGAATGCCTTCATGTGTTGCACATTCTGGTGAGGTGGACATAAACTAAATAGGTGTCACATGGAGCACCTTACATACTATGTGAGGGGCAAATCAAGCTGGGAGAGGGGGCTGCAATTTAGATAGTGATGCTGGGGGTGCTGGTGGATGGGCAGGGAGGCCAGTGTGGCTGGTGTGGAAGGAGAGGAGCTTGTAGGCTATCATTAGTACTCTGCTTTCCTCCAGTGACATGTAGAGCCAGTGGAGGGTGAGCAGAGGACTTAACCTTCCGAGAGGGGTTCTCTGACTATGTGTTGAGGAGGAGAGGGGAGAGGAAGTGGGCAGACCAGTTAGGAGGCTCTGAACCAGGTGACAAAGTGTGGACCTCTGGGAGGTAGGAGAGGTCAAGCATATTTGTAGTTTGCTGGGAGAACAAGTGGACGGTGGAGAGATGCAGAGGGGCAGGGGGTGCTATGTTAGGGGAGGGAGCAGGGTCACCAGCTTGCTAGTGAGAGTGGGAGGAGGTGTTGGTTGGAGGTGGGGGAAGTGCTTAGAAGAGGTGGCAGGGCCTCCCTGGGCTTCAGGTAAGAGACTGCCTAGCGACTGGGTATGTGTTTTCACCAGCACCCTTGGGTCTCCAGGCTCAAGTACCTGTTGACCAAGAACTGGGTTCAGCAGGGCAGGTGGGGCTTTGCTAAGCATCTGCACAGATGGAGCGGGAGGGGCAGGGTGCGATCTGTGTGATGGAACTGGAGCTGGGTCAGAGGGGAAAGAGGTAGTGCTCGTAGATCCTGCTGAGGGCCACGGGTGTTCAGAGTGTGCTTACCTGGTAGGGTAAGCTGAAAGGTTGGAGCTGGTGGGACCCGGCAGGGAAGTATGGAGATGGTGAGTATTGGGGTGGCTGTGATGGCGACCAGATCACCGGAGGGACCGAGGTCAGGGCCAGTGCGTTGGCAGTGAGTGGGAGGTCTCACTGCCTGATGATGGATGAGATCTCTCTCTGTTTCTTTGGGGGACTGATATACATGGTCTGACAATTAAGTTTGCAAACTTACCACCATGCGCTTACATCGGCAGCATTGTACAAACAACTTGGTAAGGTGTCATGACCTTGGTATATCGGTGTCTCACAGCTGTATTCGGCCAGCATGTGGTGGTATCTAGCCGAGTGGCATTCATTATTGTTCTTGCGTGTTTTTGCGTGCTGTCATGAGAATGTCAGAGCTGAATTAGAGCAATGAACAACATTAGACTTCTTGTTCTTGTTAAACTTGGCAAGAGTGGAAGTGAAATCAGGGACATGTTAGTCCAAGTTTATGGGGATAATGCCATGAAGAAATGGCAGTGTACAAATGGGTTAAACGTT
The DNA here is from genome assembly GCA_004026885.1 of Lyroderma lyra. Lineage (NCBI taxonomy): Eukaryota > Metazoa > Chordata > Mammalia > Chiroptera > Megadermatidae > Lyroderma > Lyroderma lyra. The sequence goes on from PVJL010008500.1 coordinate 10,662, forward strand.
TTTCTGAAGGGAGAGGAAGCGTCACTGATGAAGAGAGGTCAGGGCGGCCAGTAATAAGTGGAACTGATGAAAACACTGCAAAAATTCATGGAATTGTGCGTCAGCGTCATTGGCTGAGTGTGGGAAGCATAATAGACCAAGTAAACATCGATAGAGAAACAGTTAGGAAAATCTTGGCATGAGAAAAGTGTGTGTGAACATGGTCCCGGGGAGTTCCCTGTTGGTGTAGTGGCTTAAGGCTTCGGTGCTGGCGCTGTCAACACTGCGGCCTGGGTTCGTTTCCCGGCCACGGAGCTACCCACATACAAAAAACCAAAACAAAACAAAAACATGGTCCCGAAGGAGCTCACTGAACAAAAGCAAAGGAGAGTAGAAGTTTACCAAGACCTCTTGGAGAGGCAAGACCATGTTTTGGGCCGTGTTATCACTGCGGATAAAATGGTGGGTGTACCAATACGACCAGCCAATTCTCCACGACCTAAAAAAGTTCTGTCAGTCCAAATCAAGAGTCAAAACAATGTTGCTAACCTTTTTTGATATCAGAGGGATTGTTCATTATGAATTTGTACCAACTGGGCAAGCAGTCAACCAAGTTTACTATTTGGAAGGGCTGAAAAGGCTGCATGAAAAAGTCAGACAAAAACGACCTGAATGCTTTGCCAACAATGCATGGCTCTTGCATCATGACAGTGCACCATCTCAGATGTCACTGTCTGTGAGGGAGTTTTTAGCCAGTAAACAAGTAATTGTATTGAAATACCCTCCCTACTCACCTGATCTGGTCCCCAAAGACGTTTTTCTTTACCTGAAGATAAAGGAAATAGTGAAAGGAAGACATTTTGATGACATTCAGGACATCAAGGGTCATATGACGTTAGCTCTGTTGGCCATTCCAGAAAAAAGAGTTCCAGAATTGCTTTGAAGGGTGGACTAGATGCTGGCACCAGTACATAGCTCCCCAAGGGGAGGACTTAGAAGGTGCCTGCGGTGACGATATGTACGATACATACCTGCAATGAGATATGTAGCACTTCTTCTAGAATGAGTTCACGAACTTAATTGTCAGAGCATCTTTTCAGTCTTCCTCAGAATAGCTCTTCAGTCTCTGTCTTGATTGGTGGGGTATTGTAAGCCTGGCTGTTGCTGTTCTGGGTGGGAGGGGTGTCTCAGCACTCAGTGAGTCTGCCGCTCAGGTGTGCTTTTTGTGTGGCACCTCACCCCAGCACTTGCTGGTGTTGCCAGTCCTGGGACTTCTGTGTTCCTGCTTTTCCAGAGGGGAAACCTTTTGTCTTCTGCAGGGTCAGGTGAAGGGGCCCCACTGCTCCTTCCACACTTGCAGCCCATCCTCCTGAGGTCCGCCTCCTGAGGCACCTGGCACCTTCTGTTCCTGAGCCTTTTCAGGTTCTCTGTTTACGAAGGTTTGCTGTTTACCAGCCTTCCCTCCTACAGGTGGCCGGGTCCCAGCTTGCTCTGTGAGGCTGAGTCAGTGTGCAGAGTGGTGACAACCACTCTTGCCACACAGTCTTCTCCTTTTAAATAAGCTTTTGACTAATTTTATATATCACAGACACACACACTCTCACACACAGACACATGCTTTTCCATGGGCCTTCATGGAAGTTATGGCCATTATTTATACTTTGAATTGATTAATCACTGCCTTGGGAAAGAATAATTTAAATTTTAGTTCTTTCACTTTTAATTCTTAAATTAAGTAATAATAGCTTTTATTATTAAATCTAATTTGGGAGAGTGGTAAAACTTGTTTTTTCATGGTTTCTCAGTGGAATTTTAAAGAGAATGTGACTCTGTGGTATTTCTTTTGGTTCTTACCTGAAGCAAGCAAGCAGGGTTATGGGGGCAGTGGGACTTCTTCCATCATGCAGACCGGTACACTGTGTATTTTTGCATACCTCTTTCTTACTGGTTTGGTTTGCATTGCTCTGAAACCCAGAAATCAAAGCAGGAGAGGTAGGCATCTGATAGAACTTATTTCTTTTCTTTTTCTTTTTTTTTTTTGTGGTGGTGGTGTGGGTAGCTCCCTGGCTGGGAATTGAACCTAGGTCGCAGTGTTGAGAGTGCCGGAGCCTAGCCACTATACCACCTAAAATTTGTTTCTGAGACATGATCTGTGTTAATCACTACATATATATTTGGGATGATTCCCTGGCTGGGAATTGAACCCAGGCCAGGCCATAGTGTCGAGAGTGCCAAAGCCTAGCCACTACACCACCAGCGAACCCCCTGTGATCTGTGTTGACGAGCAGTTTCTTATTGGTAGTGGAATACAGTAAATAGAAATGTCTCTTTGTGGTTACCAGCAGATTCTGTTATTGATAATGAGTCAATCCAGAGCAGTTTAAATACCTGAATTTCCAAAGACTTACTGTCAGCCTTGAACTCCAACTTCTAAAATTGAAATATTTTTCAGAGTGTACTTCAGCATGGTTGGGGAAACTGTCTTCAGCAGGGTGTCCATAGAAGGCCTCTCTGAAGAAGTGGCTGGTAAGGTGGTCCTGAAGCTGGGACCTGCCTCCTGAGGGAGGACAGAGTTGGGTGGTAAAGAGCTTGTTCTGCTTCAGGTTGGGACGGACCAGTGCAGCTGAGCGTGAGGGTGACGGAACACCACACAAGCAAAGCCACGTTACTGGCCTTGATCGCTCAGGCCCTGGCAGTGGGTCTGAGTTTCTTAGGTGTCACATTGGAAGCTGCTGAAGAAAATCAAGCACAGGGCAGGTCTAATGCTACTTACATGATTACCCTGTCTTCTGTGCGGGAACTAGGTTGGAGGAGGCCAGACTGGAAGGTAAAAGTGTCACTGTCTAGGTAAGGGACGTTGGTGGCAGTGGAGGAGGTGGGAACAGAGCATGCTTTCGGAGGAAAGTGGACCAGATTCGCTGATAGATGGATGTGAGGGAGAGGAAGCAACTCACAGGAGAGTTGTGTGTTGCAGGTGAGCACAGCACTGTGCTGGTGGTGATCCCAGTGCTCAGTGATGTCACTTGTTTCCTAGCTCACTTGCTTTGAAGCTCTTGGGACAGTTGTAGGACATTGTGAGTACGGGGCTGTGTGCTGCTGTTACTGAGCATGCACTCAGTGTGGACACTTGTGGCTCACCGGGCACTGTCCTGGGTGCTGGAACATACAGTGAACAAGCCAGACAAACTGCCTACTCATGTGGAGCTTGTTGCACGCTGGTGGGTGGAGACAGAAAATGAAAAGAAGTTTTACCCTGTGTCAGAAGACAGTGAATACACTCGAGACAAATGAAGGAGAGAAGGGGATGGGGAATACAGGGCTGTGAGTTTTCAACTTCAAATAGGGAGACCAGGGTTGGGCTTGCTGTGAAAGTAGCAGCTGATAAAGACTTGAAGGCATTGGATTAATAGGAGTGGAGGTGGGACATTTTGGACAGAGGGACCAGTAAGTACAAAGGCCTTCATGGGGAAAAGTAACCAGTACGTGGAGGAGACAGCAGAAGGCCCCCGTGGCTGCCGTTGAGCGAGCCAAGAGGAAGGTAGCAGGAGGTTAGGGTAGTGGGTAATGGAGGTGGTGGGGGACATGTGGTGTAGGGCCTGTGTAGAGCATTATAAAGGTGGCTTTTTGTTCTTGCATATTGGACACTGAGGATCATGAGACATGGCCCCTACCCTCAGAGAAGTGCACATCTTTCAATGCAGAGTAGTCAGTGGTGTGAGAGGAATAGTGAAAGTGAGTGTTGAGCAGCTTAGGAGATGGTGGTCATGCATGACAGTAGAGGCGTGATGATCAGGTCAGATCTTGCTAAGCTGGCAGGTGTAGGGGGATGACCCAGGAAAGGGGGCACACCATACCTCACACTGCAGAGGGTTGGGTGTCAGTGGGACACACTCAGGGAGCTGTGAGTAGTGCCTGGTAGCTGTTCGGGTTGTGCTAGAAGGAGGTGTAAAGCCAAAACCGCATCATGGAAACCTGCTCTGCAGAATGTGGACCACTGACATGTTTTAAGAAGGAGAGTGACACTGGGCCATTTATTTTTTATTAGTGGAATGGTCATTCTGAGTACAGAGGGTGGGTTTTAGATGAAGTTTAGAGGGAGGAAAGCCATTAGAGAGAGAGTGATTGCCCTGGTCTAGTGGAGATGGCAAGGGTCTGAATCAAGGCAGTGGAATGGAAAGGGAAGAATGGATTTTGGAGATTTAGAAATTGGGATTGACAGGAGGCATGAATGGTAAAGTACTCTTTTCCTAGTGGCTTTGAATCTATAGCAGAAATGCCATTTAATCAGAATGCTGGCGTGAGGACTCTGTAAATTCTTTCCTCCATCAAAGCAATGAAAATACTAGTACAAACAGTCAAAATAAATGTTGTCAGAACCCTGGAAATTAAGCAAAGGTTGGAACAATCTCAGGATTTATTCAAGAAAAACTGCTGAACCTCTAACTTGACCTGCTCTCCTTCTCCTTTGCCATGGTCTCTGGCAGCCTTTGGAGGGATGGGCCGGAGTTGGTCCCCTCAGAGTCCTTCTCAGAGCATCATTACTGTTTGAGTGCTCTTGCAGCTCGCTGCAAAAGCCCTCCTGGCAGAGGTTAGCATTACTTGATCTCGCTCAGTGGGAAGCGCTCTAGCCTTAGCGTTTGTGGGAAACAGTGGCAGTTGTTCAGTATCACTGTTGGGGGCAAACAAGAGTCTGGCCAAAATCTTAAGAGGCAGATGTGAACAATGGCATGCCATCAGGAGCTTTGAGAAGTTCTGGTAGATTCCTGTGGACCTCGAAGGCTGCACTTGTGAAAGACTATGCACGTCAAGGACAGGCTTGAGAGGGCTTCTGTCTCTCACCTGTAGCTCATCTTGATTCTTGTGCAAGTAAGAAGTAAAGGCAGACACGGAGGCATGGCAGTCTGAGTGCTGAAGTTGTGCTCGGCAATGTCTCGGGCACCCACTAGCTCCAGTCACTAGCTGATCACCCGCTGTAAGCTGCAGGCAGTTCCAAACTTCATAGAACTAGTTCAGGAAAGTCACTGAACTAGCAGCAGCAGCAACAATAGTGACAGTTCCTAGGAAGGGCACACATTCTGATTCCCAGAGTTCCACTTTATATTAACTAAAATACCCAGTACCCATGAGAAATTATGAGGTGTACAAAGAAATAGGAAAATATGGTATTCAATGGAAAGTGTCTTTGAAAGGGTCTAGATGTTGAACTTACTAGACAAGGAATCAGTTATTATAAATATGTTCCAAGAACTAAAAGAAATCATGTCTAAAGAATTGAAAGAAAATATGAGAATGATGTCTCACCAAACAGAGCGTATCAATAATTGAATCAGAAATTGTTAAAAAAAAAAAAATAAGCCCCAAAAGAAATTCTGGAGTTGAGAATAAGTAATTAAAATTAAAAATTCACCAGAGGGGCTCAACAGCAGATTTGAATTGCCAGAAGAAAGAATCAGTGAATTTGACAGTAGATTTGTTAAGATAATTAGATTGAGATCACCATGAGGGTGCATATAGATCCAGTGTTAGGAACAGCAAGTAGAAAGAATGAAAGAAAATGAGCAGAGCCTCAGAGGCGTGTGGGACACCATCAAGCATACTGACGTGTCCATAATTAGAGCCCCGCAAAGAGAGGAGGAGGAGAAAGATGTGGAAAGAATGTTTGAATCCCCTAGATGACGTACTAATTTACACATCTAGGATGACCTCCCCTTGAAAGCAGCAAGGGGAAAATGACTCAAGACCGCTTTAACATTAACAACCGACTTCTCATTCAAAACCCTGGAGCCCAGTGTGTTGACATACACAAGGTGCTGAAAAAGAGACTGTCATCCAAGAACTCTGTATCCAGCAAAACAAACCTTCAGAAATGGAGAAATGAGGATGTTGCTAACTAAACAAGAATGAGGGAATTTGTTGCTAGCAGACCTGCCTCACATACATACTAAAGGGAGTGCTTCAGGCTCAAACGCAAGGTCAGGAGACGATAGAATGCCCAGAGAAATAAAGGGCAACAGGAAAGAAAACTGTACTGATGGGCTTACATCACATAAAGATGTGATTTGTGTGGCAATAATAACACAAGGGTGGGGAGGGAACACAGTACATTGGAATGAAATCTATGTTAAAATTAAGTTTGTGCTAACCTAAACTAGATTGCTTTAAGTTAATGTGTTAATTATAATCCCCAGGTAACTACTAAGAAAGTAACAAAAAAATATAGTAAGAGAAACAAGGGAACTAATTGGGGTATAAAAAAATATCTATTTTTTGTGTCTGAGAAATGGGCAGATGGTTTCATCCTCTATCATGACAGCACTCTGTGTCACACATCGCTTCTGGTACAGCAATTTCTGTCAAATAAAAATAATGTGTCCTCATTCACTGGATCTGGCACCCTGTGACTTCTGGCTCTTCCCCAAAGTCAAAATGACCATGAAAGGTAAACGTTTTATTGATTGAGGACATCGAGGCAGCCACGACTAAAGACACTCACGAAAGGAAACTTCCAGAACTGCTTCAGAAGGTGGCAAGAATGATGGGGTATGTGTGTTTGAAGTGAGGGGGAGTGTTTTGAGGGGGATTAATGGCAATGTGTCTTTTGCTGTAGTACATTTTTTAAAAAATTTAAACAGTCACTATATTGTTCAATCACACCTCATATATCTCAATAAAGCTGGTAAAAGAGAATACTGACTTGGCTTTATCCTCTGTGGCATACCAACTGCTAACCTTGGAGCTTTTTTTTATTGGTGTTTTAGAATAAGCTGTGAGAGGCTCCTGTACTGTGTTCCCAAACTTGGGCTCTTCCAGAACTAGGACTGTTAGTCACTGAGTTCCGCCGCAAACCAGAGGAAATCACTGACCAGCACATTACTGGGGAGGGACAACCAGGGGCTGACTTCAGCAGAGCCTGTGCCCAGAGTGCATCCTTGCTGCTTACTGCATGCACATCAGAGCTTGTTTTGGGGAAGAGGTTGCGGGCTAGTCCAGGTTACTCATTAGCCAGCAGTGCTCCTAAGTCCACTTTGGGGACACCGGTTATAAGCTCGGTGACTCCAATGGCCAACAGACATGCCTCATTCGAGATAGAGACGGCGCAGGGTGGAGCAGAGGTTGGCTGCAAGCGTGGCAAGGCTTGTGGCTGATTCCAATTTCCCTGCTGGCACTTGACCCCTTTAAGATTGGTTCCTGCAAGTCAGGGCAGTAAATCCCATCCCTCCCCCAAAGCGAATTCTTTATCTAAAAAGGTAAGATTTTTTGCTAGATGTGCTCCCAGCACTGTGGGGTGGTTGGGGTTCTGGGTGAGGCCCCCTGCCTGGATAGAGGTGCATCTGGAGTGGGCAAAGACTCACGTTTCTGGGAAGCCCCCGTGGTCCAGTGCACAGGCTGTCCCCACCACATGGAAGATGATGATGGTACAGTGGGGGAGGCTTGCTATCACTGAGATTGGAACGTGTTTAAGTGCATGTGGATTGCCAGTCACCCACAGTCATACTACACTGTTTTAACTCGGTGCAAAACCTGTGGCCTCTCTAGGGTTTAACGAGCTCAGGGAAGGCCTTACTGTGCTGACTAAAAGCCATGGGCACCATCTGCATATGGGTCAGTGTTTGTGGGCCTGTGTCTCCACTGTGAGAAGAGGCGGGTAGTAAAGCATGTGGTCCAGCCCAGATCTCAGGCGCTGGGGACAGTACTGAGACTGTCTCCTAATCATGCCGAACTTTACCTATGTTGCACCCACAGTAGGCTCTGACCCTGGCACTGTCCACTGGTGACTGAGGACATCTGTCACAGTCTCTCCTTCCGCTGCCCTGGCAGCAGTTGTGCTTAGTCTGCGGCACGTGGATACGTGCCACTGCTACGCTCTCCTTCCCCTCACTCCTATGCTGATGTTGACCACAGCGCCTTTGCGTCGGACGGTGCTCCTTGCGGTGCCTTTGCACTTCCCTCTGGAGTGCCAGGAAGGGCCTGGGCCTGTCTGTGTCTCTCGGAACTCTCACCTGGATGAGGTGTGTGCCTGACACGCTGAGGCCGTTGTGCTGGGCCTGATATCCTACCTCGTGATGCTTTGCTTTTCCTCACATGTCTTGAACATGCTGTGCTCTTTCCCTCCAGTGCAAAGAGGTACCAGAATGGGAGGGTTTCTTAGTTAGCAGTTTGCTTTTCTCCTAGATGGTCAAAGGATTTCTTTTACTTCAAAGTCCAATGATTTTATTAGAATATGTGTTGGTGTGTGTTATTGGGGTTGATATTCCCAATTATGTTGAGTGTTTAATGTGATTTGAAATCTCTTATGTATTTTGTTTAATTTCAGGAAAGCTTTTTGCAATGACACATTCTGGCCTGTCCCACTGTTCAGTGGACCATCCTCAGGGACTCCTACCAACCATATGTCGCATCCTTGTCCATTTTCAATATTCGCTTCTTTCTCCTGAGTCCTTTATCTTCTTTCTTCATGTCTTTTTTTATTTAAATAATTTATCTTCTATTTCTCTCCACACCTCTGTTGTGGTTATTCTTGTATTCCTTTTAGTTTATTCTTTATTTCTGAAATATCTGAGCTTCTTTTTTTTTTTTTTTTTATAGTAGTGAAACAAAGAGATAGTTTATTGAAGAGAAAGTACACTCCAAAGAGGTAGGAGCGGGCTCGAGCAAGCAGAGTGGCTCAAGAGCCAATATCTGAGTTTCTAATGGATTTTTAAATGTCTCCTATATTTTTCTTAATATCTTCATGCTTATCTTAAAGTAGAGGGCACTGTTTTGACCTGTGGGGACGTCTTCTGAGGAGCTGTCACTGCGTGTGTGGGTGTCATTCTGCCCCTTGCCTTCCTCTTTTCTCATCGTTCGTTGGCATGCAGTCTGACCTGAGTACTTTCCTCTTGCTTGTTTTTGTGTGACAGCGTTTCTGCACTGTCAGAGGAGGCATAGTCCAGGGTGGCTTTCTGCCACACGTTGCTCCCTCCACCACTGTCTTCACTTGGCAGCTGCTTCTGGCTCTGCCCACCTGCTTCTGTGGACCTTCCCTGCCTCTTGTCGCTGTGTTCCTCTCCTGTGCAGTGTGGACTCTAGGCCCATAGTCTCTGCTTGGTGGAGGCTGTGGACCAAGCTGCTGCAGCGCCCTGTCCTCACAGCCCTCTGAGGTCACGTGGGTCTGCTTAGGCTCTCCTGTGCTCAGGTCTGGTCAGTATGCCATTCTCTCTACCTTCTCTCACACAGACATATTGCCATGAGGTCTTGTGCTTTTGATGGTTTTCCCTTTAAAGGAACTGTGCTCAGAGATGTCAGGTAAACCACCCATGGTTGCACAGCGAACCAGAGGCTACTATTGGATTCTAGCTGTAGAGCCCACTCTTGTCATCATGTGCTTGTGCCTGTGTCCCCCTTCTGGGAGAACCCTGACCTACCCTGATTTAAAAAAGCTTCAGGGGGGAAGCTAAATATAAGGTGATGGAAAGAGAAGTCACTGATTGTGGTGAACTGATTATACATCAAGTTGACAATGCACTGTAGAATTGTATGCCTGAAACCTATGTAATCCTTGCTAACAGATGTCACCCCAATAAGTCTAACAATAAAAATGAATTAAAAAAAAAAATAAAAAAGCTTCAGAAGAGAAGCCCCAGCTTCTTGCCCTGCCCTGGTCTTGTTCCACGGGGGGCGCTGTGGCCATTTGTTTCCGTCTCTGCTGCCCGTTGCCCCATAACTCTGAGTTAGGTGCTTAGTTTTATTTTGTGATTTACCATCTTGGGTAATAGCTGCAGATGCCCTTTATTGAAAGTTAACTTAGCTTATTTAACATTATTTTCTCTTTCCACTGCCTCTCAGTCTTTTTATTATTTCTGCCCTAGATCTGACCCCTTTGACTCTGCACAGCATAAATTCCTGCCACTGGGAATTTTCCCTAGAGCTTGGGTAGGTAGAGTGGAGTGGATGTGCCGGAGAGAGAAGCACAGATGCAGATTTCTGTCACCTTGTGAGAGATGTGGGCACACACACATACACACAGGCATGCATGCATGTACATGAAAACAGGTACATACACAGAGGCATGCATACAATGCAGAAGCACACACAAACACAGGCATGTATACATGAACACACACAGGCACAGGCACACACAGGCATTCATGCACACAGAAACACACAAACACAGGCACACATGTGTGCCCTCCTGTGCACAGTGCTTTTGTCTACATCACCTGCAGTCTTTGTGCAAGTGAATGGCAGAAGGCTCCTAAGAAGTTGTCTTACTTGGACCTTTCAGCTAGGTCCAAAAAACCTATTTCAGCAAAGATACTACTTTGTAAGAAAATTTTAAGAAAAGGTTTGCCCTTGACCTGTCCGCCCCCCCCCCCAAGGCCTCATGCTCGCTGCTGTACAGGCACTCCCATGCTGCTTCCTTCCAGGAACCTGGCACTGCTGTGATTGCTCTCCATCAGCAGGCGGGCAGGGCAGGAAGGGCAGTGACTGCCCTAGGAGGTTTGGGCGTTCCCTGACCCCTTGCAGCCTGCACCCCTCCTTCCCCAGAGCTGACTACAGCCCCCATCCTTGCTCCAGCTGGTCTGGCAACTCCCCCAAGGCAGGAAGTGGCATTTTATTGTAGGTCCCTGCTCCTCAGTATGGCTGGTGAGGAAGCCTGACAGCACTCCGTGTGAGTTTTCTAGGGTAGGATTCTTCCTTTAATACAGCAGATTTTAAGTCCTATTTGTTAGCAAGTTAGTAGTGAAAGATGATGTTCTGAGAATGTTCTGGAGAGAGGGATGAGATGAGTCCCAGAAGGGGCAGTGACAAAGCTGAGCAGGCTGGTGGCATGTCTGGGGAAAAGCACGAGTGGCCTAGCATCTGGGGGATGGCTGCTGTGGAAGCCTGTCCTCCTGCTGGACCAAGGACTTGCCTGGACAATGCCTTTAACAATAAATTGGATTCCTCCTTTCAAAGTGACAACTCACCTTATCCTGTGTGATGAACAATTTCTCAGATGTCTGCAGTGCTGGTTAAGATACATAGTCCTTGAAAAGTCATTTGTGCTCTCTAGGCCTCGGTTTCCACACATGTTCAGGTGGAATGGCACAGAACCTGGGCTCATCTCCATCCCATGTCTGACAGCTTCCATACATGCAAATGCTTGTTGAATTAAGGTCAACTTAGTAATAAATAGGTCTAGGATGCAATGAGAGCTTGACTGTTACATATGCCATGTACCCTCCATCACTTTTTTTGCGTAATGGAGAATTCCCAAATCTCATTGAATATTATAAAAGTGGACTGATCAGATTTTGTAGGATGGTGAATTTCATAATGAAAGAAAATTGGAAGCTTACAGTAGGTAAAAGTTTATACTTTAAAAAACTATCTGTGGTAGTAAAAGTCAACTTTAGGGTAAACTATTTACTGGTAATGATTTATTGTGGAAAACTTTCAGCAGGTGTTTGACTGTGTCTTGGGGAAAAGAGGTGAATTAAAAGGTGTCCATAGACATCCTCCCTCCTGTGTGACAGTAGAAGGTGTCCATAGATGCCTGCCCTCCTGTGTGACGGTAGAAGGTATCCGTAGATGCCCTCCCTCCTGTGTGACATTAGAAAGTGTCCATAGACACCCGCCCTCCTGTGTGATGTCACGGATTTGCCCGTGCTGACCGGGGGCCCCTTGGCTCCTGAAAGCAGCGCCCTGCTTTTAACTCTGTGGTGCTGGTGTCGCCGGGGAATGGGTGTGTGGAAATCAGTGAAGTAACGCGTTTGTGCTCTTGCAGGCAAAAGTAAAGAAGCAGAAATAAAGAGAATAAACAAGGAGCTGGCAAACATTAGATCAAAATTTAAAGGTAAGTGTGTATAACCTCTTCTTGAAATGTTTTGCTGTAAAATTTGTGCAAGAGGGACTTAATCTTTTAGTGTCTGGTCTGTTTTTCACTTCAGACCAAACTTAAGTTCTTAGTACCGTTACTCGCGTGGCTCTGTTAGGATTTAAAAATGTTTCAAGTCCAGCAATTTGTTGTTCTCGAGTTGTTGGATGCTTTGTACAGACTTGGTCAGGTAGCATGGTCCCTTCCTGGGACTCACCCGGTCTCTTCCTGGAACTGGAAGGACACTCACCTGAAGTGGTGACCTCCATGCATGGACTTCACTGTACACAGGCTCCAGAGTGGCCTCAGTGCCCCTGTGTTGCAGTCTCTGCTGTGTGTGTAGCTTCACCCAGTCCATGCAGGCGGGTTGCCTCTAGGAGCCCATTTGTGGGGTGCAAACCTGACTTGGCACCCTCCTTTTGAAGAATTGTGAAGAATGGATTTTCAGTCTTAGGACACACTTGTGAAAGGCCGGGTAGCCCTGTAAGCCTTAGTTTTTCAGTTATTTTTCACAGGTTTGAGACCTGGTTCAGATCTCTGAGCAGACTTTAGAGAGTGACTGAAATGCCCAGGAGCAGTGAGTAGAGGAGGGGGCTGGGACCATCTCCAAAGGACCATGGGGACAGGAAGACAGGGTCATTTGATGGTGACTCCTCTATGTTACCAAGTGATGCTGCAGCTGGTACAGTTCGGGTGGTTACTGACCAGTGTGCACCTCCTGACCCCAGGGGACGTGCTATGTTGTAATCCTTTCAACCAGTCCCAGGGATGCTCTTGAAGGTCTGCGAAACTCCTGAAGTTGTATGTGAAATGCTTTGCTTTTATATATACATGAATGTATATATATGTATGTATATGTGTATATATTTTGAAGGGGGTTATGTCTATAACTTTTATTGCTTTAAAATTTCTTTATTTATCTTTTCTTATTAAGTCTTCATTTTTTTCAGAGCAGTTTTATGTTCACAGCAAAATTAAGAGGAAGGTACAGAAATTTCCCATATGTGCCCTGCCCCCACCCCCCAGCCTCTTTATTATCGACATAACCACCAGATGGTGCTTTTGTTACAATCAGTGAACTTGCATTGACATGTCCTTATCACCCAAAGTCCACAGTTTACATCAGGGTTCATCTTGGCATTGTATTAATACATTCTGTTGGTTTTGACATACATGACATGTATTCACCATTACAGCTTCAGCAACCATTGGTCGCTGCTGTCCCCACATCATTTTGTTTTTTTCTGGAGTGCCATAGATTTGATATCACACTGAATGCAGTCTGTTCAGATGGGCTTCTTTCTCTTAGCAATAAACAGGTGAGGTCCCCCGTGTCTGTTCATGGCTTGAGAGCTCATTTTTCTTTAGTTCTACATACTATTCCATTGTCTGGATGGACCACTGTTTATCTGTCACCTACTGAAGACTTGGTGACTTTCAAGTCTTGGTGATTGTAAATAAACATCCATGTGCAGGTTTTTGTAGGGACATGAGTTTTTAGCTCCTTTGGGTAAATTCCACGGAGTACGATTGCTGGATTGTATAGTAACAGTGTGTTTTGCTTTGTAAGAAACCGCCACACTCCTCCAAAGTGGCCGTACCATCTGCAACGCCTGTAACCCCAGCAGCAGTGGGTGGGAGTTCCCGCGGCCCCACACCCTTACCAGCACTTGGTGTTGTATGGCTCTGGGCTGTGGCCGTTCCCCGTAGATGTGCTGTGGCCCCTCACTGTTGTTTTAATGTGCATTTCCCTGTTGACATGTGATGGGAGCCTCCTCTCATGTGGTCCCTTACCATCTGTGTATCTTCTCTGGTGAGGTGTCTAAAACTTTCTTTGCTTCACAAAGGGAAGGGCTATCACGTGGTGGTGAAGAGTGAGGTTACCCTAACTACCCCCAGATTATAGTCCTGCTCTGATGCTGATTGGCTGTGTTGCCTTGCTTATGTCCCTTTCCTGAGCTGTAACATGGGATACTGGTTATCTCAAGCAAGGTTGTCCGTGAAGCAGACCCTGAGATGGCGTCAGGGGACAGAGATTTATTAGAGAGTAATACAATGAAAAGTCCAAGGGGTAGGCAGGGTGAGATGGGCCGGGGCGGCACCACAGGGAGATGAGGGTCTGCCAGTCACTAGCTGATAGGAGCTTTGGAGTGAGGATTGTCCATTAGAGGAGTCTGGCCTTGGGTGGTGGCCACTGGGCCCTTGTACCACGCCCTTGCATAGCTGTGCTAGAAAGCTGGAAGGCAGACCCTGACTGAGTGAACCCTGTCAACCTACCACACTCTTGGCAGCTGCAGGCCTTTATTGGAGGGAGAGTGCATGTCTGCATACTTGCTGTACCTATATGTGGATGTACATACCCATTCCCGGCCAGAAAGTCATGCCTCGTAATGTTAACCCTGTTGTTTTACAAAGTTCATGGCCCTTCTCATGGTAGGTCTTCAAACCTCTGTGTAAGTGTTTTGGGCAAACAAGACTTGTGTTGTTCCCTCCGCCTTCATGCCTGTCCAAGCTGAGCTGTCCTAGCAGGGAAGGATGTTCTCTCTTATCTGTTAACCAGCTGGCATTTATTGAGCATGTGTGTGCTCTGAATAGGAGCAAATAATAGATAACCTACTCCCTGTGCAGAAACATGTGCTCTAGGGGACTTCCCTTTCAGTGTGGCAGATTAGGTAGTTTAGATCTGTGCTGTCCTGCAAAACACAACACACGTCACAGATGCAGACACATGTAACTGAATTTTCCAGTACTCACATTAAAAAACATGAAAAGAAGCAAATGAAGTAAATTTTAATATATTTAACCCAGTATACCTGAAATACCATTACAGCATGTACTCAATGGGGAAAAAAAGTGGTGCTTTCTTACACTTCCTCATACCCCCCAGTCTTTGGAGTCCGTTGTGTTGCACTTAGTCTGCTCACTCACATTGCACTGGTCACATGCAAGTGCTCAGAAGCGCCTGTGGCTACCGTGCAGACTTAGGCTGACCCTTTAACTGAAAACAATTTTAAAAGAGACAGTATTAAAAGAAATCTTGAAAGCATCATCAAGTAATGAGAGAGAATTACTGGACCTTACCAAGACAGGGTGAGCACCACATGGCATGCATATCGCTCAGCTCTTTGTGCCTTGTGAGTGTTTGCTGATCCCAGAGTTACAGCTGTGAAGCAGAGCCCTGTTTCTGCTGACCTTGAAAGTCTAGAAGGTAGTTACTATCAGGTGATTATGCCCTCCAGGGGCATTTGGCAGGCTCTGGAGACATTTTTGGTTGTCACAACTGGGGATGGGAGGGTGCTACTGCCATCTAGTGGGTAGAGGCCAGGGAGATGACTAAAACATCTTATAATACTCAGGGCATCCCCAACCAAGAATTATTCTGGCCAAGATGTCAGAATGCCCATAATGAGCACCTGGCTAGAGGGAGGAAAGTCAAAGCCCCAGGCTCACCAAAAGTGGAGGCCCCCTTCCACTTTGAACTGAGACCCTCAAAGGCAATGCCCTGAGGGCAAAGTGAATTGGAGGTGAGCCAGTCCTAACACACTCACCCCGGGGCTTTAAACCCCTGAGTGCTTCACAGAACCTCAAGCCTTAAACTTGGATGAAGGTAAGAAAAACAGTCATCTCTGGAGGGAGGAAGTATCATTAGGGCTGCAAGTGATCCCTGCAATGAGCTTCTCAGACCCGATGTCCAGCACGCAGTCATGGATATGGTCAGGCACACACAGAATGGAGACATCTGACCAGGAACCAGCAGCGACAACAGGATCATAAAGACCCCGGGACCAGCTATGGGTTGTAATAATTTTAAAGAAATAATAGCAAGCTTGGAAATGAGACCAAGTGGAAATTCTAGAACTGAGATGTGCACTGTCCCCCAGGAAGAACCCATCAGGTGGCTGTGATGACAGACAGAGTGAAGAAAGATGTAGTGTTCTGAAAGGGGCATGGCAGAAACCTACTGCAGACCCACCGTTCTGTTTTCCTTTTCTGTCCTCATCAGCCTGCACTGTGGTCTCACTTTGTCCAGGTGCAGCCCACCCTGGCAGTGTCCTGCTTCCCTGTAACGGCCTGCTGAGACATGGGCCTTGGAGAAGTTGAGAGACCTGGGGCACAAAGTGGATGCCTTTGTTGTTTGTGGACATCTTGCCCTCCTGTCCTCCCCTCTGATCTTCAAGGCAAGCCAGGAACATGGGTGTCACTATCATCATCCCCATTTACAGCTCAGAGGAGCCTTGATTTTTACAGTTTGAAATTACTGCAATTAAAAAACAATTTTAGCCCAATAAGGAAGTAACATTTTGAGGTCTGTCTCAGTCTGGTCCAGCCAGGAGAGAGACACTACACTGTGGGTTTAAGGGATGTTTACTGTAAAGAATGTTGAGTTCTGGTAGGGTGAGGGTAAGATTCAGGGAGATAGCGTGGCCTCCAAGGCTGAAGGAGACCCCTCAGGAGGACAAATCTGAAGGCCTCTCCTTGGCAAGGGGGTAGCTCAGCCTACCAGAGAGCAGAGGAGGTGGCCGGTTTGGCCAGGCCAAGGTACAGGCCATCGGGGCCATGCAGAGGGCGGGGACCCTGCTGTGGGCAGTCCAGCTTCATGGGGCTGCCAAGGGAATTGGGTGCTGGTGTGGGCAAGCTCATCTGGGCTCAGTGGTCTTGCTGAGAGGGCTGTGGAAAGGTTATGGCCAGGGTCAAGGGGAGGGCTCCTTCCTGCAGCCATATCTCTTTAGCGTCCTCAACTGAGGCAGTGAGGGAGAGGCGCAGAGGGTGTCACCCAGGGAGGTGCCTTTGGAACTGTCCATTGGCACTCGGACCTTGAATTTTGCAGTTGGGAACCAGCTTGGGCTCCTGCAGAGTGAAGAGCCAGGCTCAGTGGTGTCCTGTGGCGGCCACCAGGGTGTTGGGCTCCTCGTGCACACCCCGGCCTGGGCCTTGCTCCTGAGGTGGGTAGGGGATAGGTGCTGGGAGTGTAGGGGGTCTATGCAGGTGGAGCCAGCAAACTTGTTGGGGACAGCTTCTAGGCTGTGTGTGGAGTGAGCAGAGCTTTTGTGTCCAAGGCCTCTCCCTGAGCCGGAGTGCCAGTGGTCACTTGTAGCAGTGGGACAGAGCCCCTAGCTTCTCCCTCCTTGTGGTGTTGAAGGCACGCTCAGAACACACGCAGGTCTGAGGCAGGGTGCATTCTGGTGCTGCTTTCCATTTCAGAAGTGACCCTGCCTCTTGCTTTATAGCCCTGGGAGCGGCTGCTGCTGAGACGTCAGGTCTGGGAGGGCTGATGGATCAAAACCTGCTGGGAAGCACTGGGGTCACTGTGAACCCAAGACAAGAAGGGCAACCCACAGCCAGTGCACACCAGTCTGCGCTCTGCCCCCTGCCATCGGGCTCTATCGCTTCCTGACTGGCCACAGGGAGCAATGGGGCTGGGGCTGCCTTGGGGTGTGATGGACGCAAAGGGAAGGCTTCATACTGGCAGCAGTGTCACCATTAGACCACCAGCCTTCTTGGTTGTCACAGCTGCAGTCTGCTGGCAGTTGGCTCGAAGAAATACTCTATGCTTCTCAGGTGAAATAAGAACTTCAGGCATTTAAAATAGTGATGCTATGAGTGGTCCTTTTTAAAATGGCATTTTATATTCTGTCAGTGACACATTTTGAGTCTGTCTTGCCATGATCTCTACTGAGGTGTTTAGTCATGCAGTGATTGCGTGGAAAAATGGAGCCCTTCCGCTCCGTGTGTGTGTGTGTGTGTGTGGTTTTTGTGGGGGGTGATTTGTCCTAAAACTGGTTTGAAACAGAAGGTTATATAGAGTATGTTCATGTGCCTAAGTTAATAGACTTATTCATGTGTTGGCATATGGTAGGGCTGGCTCCAGGAACCCTGGGGGATTATGGCAGGTGGCAGAGTGGCCCCAGGACCCCAGCCCGACAGCATCTGCCCAGGCCCGTTTTGGAGGGCACAGCTTCTGCTGCCAGGCCTTCTGCTTTCTGTTTGTAGCAAGACCAGACACCTGGACTCTGCTGTGCCACCCAGTCTAGAGGGCCACTTGTGCACAGCAATGTCCATGTGTGTGTGGCTGGCCCTGCCACCCCTCTGCCAGAGGCCGCCCCCACCACCTGGCGTCTTGTTCCTGCTGATTGAGCTCTCTCGGTTATCCCTTTTCCCAGGTGACAAGGCTCTTGATGGCTATAGTAAAAAGAAGTATGTCTGCAAGTTGCTTTTCATCTTTCTCCTGGGCCATGACATTGACTTTGGGCACATGGAGGCCGTGAACCTGCTGAGCTCCAACAGATACACGGAAAAGCAGATCGTGAGTGTCACTCTGGGGGTCAGGAGCTGGGGCAGGATGTCATCAAAGAGGGTGCTCCAGGTGCTGACACCACATATGACTGGCTCTTCAGGCAGCAGCAATGCCATGGAAGGGTCTCTTTTTCTGGGTGAGGGTCTTCTGATCAGGTGGTCATTTCTTTGTAATTTCTACATGGTCTGGGAAGTTCCTGTGGGTTTAGACTGATGCTGCATGAGGCCAACTTCCATGTGATGGCTCCCCATGAAGTCTGCCTCAGAGGAAAGGGAAGGGTGTCTTCTTCCCCTCAGCGCTGTGCTGATACTCTTCACAAATCAGTTTACGGAGCGGCCCCTTGTACCACTTTGTTTCTGAAATGGGCACCACACCCACACGGTTTTAGAACCAAAGCTGGTGGTGGTGGGGGCTTCCACGACCCCCAGTTCCTGGTACCTTCCTAGGTGACACTAGTACCTGGGCCTCTGAAGCCCTGTCAGGCTTTGTAATTTTAGTCCTGCATCCTCTTGGAGTAACATTGTTTCTGTACGTTTTCTCTAGTGTTACACAATAACATTTTCCTCTATTTGTCCAAAAATTTAACTGATAGAAAATAAAAATAAATATCCTATATGCCTCAGGAATTTTGTGAAGTATTGATATTTACTCAA
This sequence comes from Lyroderma lyra, assembly GCA_004026885.1. Taxonomy (NCBI): domain Eukaryota; kingdom Metazoa; phylum Chordata; class Mammalia; order Chiroptera; family Megadermatidae; genus Lyroderma; species Lyroderma lyra. Next base: position 29,428 of record PVJL010008500.1, read on the forward strand.
AAAGAATTTGTTGAGTGTTTACCATGGACCAAGCAGTGTGCTGGGGGGACCCCTGGGGACACAGTGACCAAAAGCAGATGTGGACCCTGCTCTTTCCCAATGGGAGGTGGCATCAGGCAGCTTTGTAAGTCAAGAACTATGGCTGTGGCCAGTGCCCAGTGAAGGAGTATGCAGAACCCTCTGGGACCCTGAGGTGGCTAATGGGGTGGGTTCCCTGGGGAGGGCATCCTCAATAGAGGCTGAAGGGTGAGCTAATGGGGCTGAGGGTGGACAGAGCAGATAGCATCTAGCCATGGACACACGCATGGGAGTGCCAACCTGCAAGGGCAGCAGTGGCTCGTGGTGGCCTTTCTTCTGAGACCAACAGGAAGCTAGACAGCAGTTAAATCTGCGTGGTCAGGGATCAGATGAGACTTGAGAAATCACTGTACTCCTTGCAGGGGAGGGGGTGACACAGGGTTGGAGTTTGGCCTGGGAGGGGGGTGAGGGGAAGCTGGGAGCACAGAGACAGATTCAAGAGAGAGGAAGAGACAGCAGTCAGCTGGGATTCTGGAAATCACCACAGTTTAAGTTAACAGCCAAGGCAGGCACCTGCCTTTCCTATTCAAGACATGCGGTTACTCATACGTGTCACAATAGTTAAGTGAGTGGCACTGGGAGAGTACCGAGGTGTCTGATGCCCATGGGGACATCTGAGGAAGTGCCTCTTAGGTTTATCCCGCAGGACTTTCCACAGCAGAATTGAGATCAGAGACACTGCTTCTGTAACAGGACTGGCGTTTCTACCCCAATGCAGATGAGTCCTCCGAAGCACAATGCCTACGGCAGCCCAGTGCGCAGGCTGGGCCACGCCGCAGGCTTGCTGGAGGCTGGCCGTGTCTGCATGGCGTCTGCTGGGGACCTCAGGGCCACAGGGACCTAGGTCATCATGAGCTTTCTGCTCTTGTCTTTCTGACCCAGGGATATCTTTTCATCTCTGTGCTGGTGAACTCCAACAGTGAGCTGATCCGCCTCATCAACAATGCCATCAAGAATGACCTGGCCAGCCGCAACCCCACCTTCATGGGCTTGGCCTTGCACTGCATCGCCAACGTGGGCAGCCGAGAGATGGCAGAGGCGTTTGCTGGGGAGATTCCAAAAATCCTCGTAGCTGGGTACGTGTTTTATGATTTGTTGACAAGTGTTTCTCTCTCATGTTAAGTAAATCAGATATGTAACTACTCACAGAATTGATAGAATGAGTCAGTCTCCCATGTTACATAGTGGGAAACGTGATACAATTAGATGTCAGCTGAAGTCTAGTCAGGCCTCCCCTCCCCTAGTGTCTGAGATTTTCAAGAGAAGAAGAAAGCCGAACCCCACCAGCCCCAACCAAACCAAGAAGTGCCTTCAGCCTCACACAGGGCCATGGAAGAAGGGAACCTGTCGTCCTGCGATGTGGCACCACGCCTCTCCTTGCTGTTTCCCAGAGCATTACTGAGGAAAAGGTCACGCACCCAGATCCTGAGAATTCTTAGTAATCCACTCCTACCTCCTTGATTTGGAGAGATGCCCTGTGGGGCCCAGCAGGCAATTCCGTAAGAGTTGAGAGTGTGACAGTGCCGCCCTGGGCCCAGGGCACGACAGAGGCAGGGCCCCCTCATGTTCCAGGACAGTGCTGAGCTGGGAGATTAACCCAGACCTGTGTTTCTCAAAGGGTGGTGTTGCCCCAGGGTGGGCAAGGTCTCAGCACGTTTGGTGGTCACATGGAGAGCATTTTCCTAGCATCTTGTGGGTGGAGGCCAGGGATGCTGCTACATGTCCTACAGTACACCCGACGGGCTGCATGGCCGGGCACGACCCGCCCTGGATATTGTGTCCCAGGGAGGAGCCCTGGGCTGGACTGAGCGTGAGCGTGAGCCCTGGAGTAGTGTCACCAGAGGCACATGGAGGAGCCAGGTTGGGGGAGAGCACGTCCACGCTGATGGAAATGAGAGTTCTGGAATGCGAGGGCTCAGAGATGGTGAGCAGCAGTAGCTTGAGCACAAGAAGGGGTTTCAGAGCTGAGAAGCAAGTGCAGAGCCAGGACGACACCACTGTACAGGTCACTTAGACATGGCGCAGGACCCAGTGGGCGCCTGGAGGATGAGGTACTGAGACAGAGGAAGGAGTTGAGAGTGCACTTGATGGGGCGGTGGGAGACCGGAGATCAGAAGTTAAAGAGGATTGGGGCTGCTCCCCACTGAGATCCGCATGGCATCCTGGCTCCTCCTCGCCTGCTAGGGCTGCCCTTGTCTCACCGTGCCCTCCCTGACTCCTGTGCTCACAGCCTGGCCACAGCCCAGGCCCTGTCCCCGCCCTCAGGCTCGCACCTGGGGTCCGAAGTCTTTGCTGTGGCTTTATCCCCAGCATCTTGAACGATGCCTGATACAGAGTGAGTGATAAGTAGCTGTTGGATGAATGAAATGTAACACGGACAGCGGGAATCTCTGAAAAGTATTCAGAGGATAATTCAGAAACATTCCCTGAAATGAGGATGGAGCACATGCACGCTCTGAGAGGACAAAGAAGGGTGCACATGGACTGAGATACAGCCTGGACAAGTGTTGACAAGGAAGGACAGTCAGGAAGGCCGAGTGATCTCTCCGAGTGAGGGGACTGCTGAGCAGGCGGGCGCTCTCCCATCCCAGAAGCCTCTGGTATTGTGGCCTCAGCTCCCGGAGAACTGAAACCATGCCGGCAGTGGTTTCTCAGTTAGATGTCACATGCTACACTTCCCCTCTGCTCCACGCATGTCTTTACTGAGAGTGGCTGTGTAATGATGGTGATGGAGCGGTGTGGCAATGCTGGGCAGATGCCCATCTGGTTTAGCTAGGCCTGCAGTTGCGCACATAGAAACAAGTTGGCTACTGTAGGCCAGAGCCGGGGGTTGTGGGTCCATTGGAGGGCGCAGACGGCAGATACCCAGGCAGCCTCGTCAGCCTACCACACGGAGGGTCGCTTGGTGGAGTGGGTGCCTGTTCTGCCACAGGGCCTGCAGCACGTAGCTGCCCCGGTGCCCCGGTGAGGACGGTGTGGGGCCAGAGGAGCACGTGCCCATTCCTGCTCCCCAAGGTTTGTGCCCAGCGGAGTTTTTGCTGAAGGAATTGTGTTTATTTTGGATTAGAATAGGGGTGGTTTGGGGGTTTCTTATGCTGGTTTAGACTTATTTTGGAACTAAAAAGCCAAAGGAGAGGTAAATGGTGAAATCAGCCCCCAAACCCTTGTCTTCCCTCCAGACAGAAGGACCATTGACTGGTTCTTCCTCAGGCAGGTCTAACACCGGGCACTGGAGTGTCCCAAGTGGTTTGGGAGGACAGGATGCAGAGCGTTGGGAACTCTGTGCCCTCAGCCAGCACAACCGCTGGAATAGGACGCCCTCCCCCGGAGCACCGCCTCAGGTGTCTGCAGTGGCTCCAGCCTAGCTTCTCGGAACTCGCTCCATTCCAGGGCACAGGGCTCCCTAGCCCGGAAGCATGGTTTTTCACAGCCGGCCACTTGGAAAGGGGATGGCATGGGAGCCGCGGCCCTGCTTTTTCCATGTTGAGGGCAGGTGGGGCGGATGCCTGATGTGGTTTTGGAGGCAGGGGAAGAAATCTCCAGGTTGACAAAAAAATACTGTGATTCAAACACTGAAAGAGGAATGCTAGTTGGCTCTACCCACACAGCCCAGATCCTCTCAGCGGTCGGGGAGGTACTGGACAATGCTTTTGGAGAAGACAAGGTGAACAGTGAGAGGCTCTAGGCAGGACCCCTTCCTGTGCTTGTGTTCGATGTGAAATCTCAGAGGTAGTTCTTTGGTACAGGCAGTCGTCCATCACTGTGGGACGTTGGCCACACGGAGACCCCTCACAGGAGGTGGTGTGTGCTTGGTCGTGCTGAGAGGTCGAAGCACCCTTACTCTGCGTGTTGTTCCAGCCTCCCCACTGGCACGCCTTGGTCTCCCTGTTCCTCTGGGGTGGGTGTCCTCTGTGTGGCTACAGGCCATGCTGGGCTTGTCAGGCCCTGAGGGGTGCTGGCTGTGCTGTGGAATGAGCGCTGGCATCTGTCTTCCAGAGACACCATGGACAGCGTGAAGCAGAGTGCCGCCTTGTGCCTGCTGCGTCTGTACCGAACATCTCCCGATCTCGTCCCCATGGGCGACTGGACGTCCCGCGTGGTGCACCTCCTCAATGACCAGCATCTGGTAAGTGCCTTACCCTCTGCTCCCAAGTAACCTTTGTAGGAATGGCCATGGTGACAGCAGCTCACTGTGGTTTGTTAGGGTGCTGGGGAGAGACACACAACTCTGTCCACCAAGCCTGTGTGTGCCCCCTTCGTAGGGGTGGGATGAGTCAGACATGGTCTCTGGCCCACCCTGGAGCAAGGCGTTGGTGGATCTCCTGCAGGCTGGGTTGCACATGTGAACAAGACAGAGGTCATTGTCTAGCGAAGGCACCCCATGAGGCATGCCTGTCTATACCTCATTTAGGATGGGGGTGTCCTGTGGTCCTGCCTAAGCTCTGATATGCAGTCTTCCTGATCTGCATACCCACTCCATGAGCCAGGCCTAACTGTCCCTAACTGGACCAGGATAGGGAGCTGTAGAGTGTCTGCACTGGCGGGGGCACATGGGGACATGGCACTGAGAGGTGGGATCAAGTAGGAACAGATGTTGGACAGAGTGGCTCCTGCCTGGATTCTGTTGTCTTAATGAGAGAATCGAACTTCAACACAAACATTTTCCTGCTGAGTGAAGGGTATGAGTGTGTTACTTGGGTACTACATTTTTTTCCCAAAAGAGAAATCTACCTTAAAAACTTAAAAATAAATGCTCGTTACATGGAAATTCAGAGGCGAGAGCTTATGTTGCATGTTTGCTGTGATGTGACAGCACCGACAGCATCCCCACATCGCTTCCCGCACTTACTGGGAAGGCCTGTGTTTGGGCAGAGCAGCCCTTCCTCAGAACAGAGCTGGGCTGGGCATCTATAGGCCACGTTGCAGGGAGAGAGGAAGGGCTTGGGCAGAAGGATTGGGATGCTGCTGTCATGTATTGGCTGTGCACACTGGGTCACGCTGAGTTTTTCAGGGTCACACTCCGCCCATGGAGTTGGGAAACAATGCTGGGGGCTGGGTGATTTCAGGTCAGAATTCTCCCATCAAGTGGGCCCTGTGAGGTGGTGGGGCTTTCCCCAGTTTTGCAGATGAGGAAGTTGAGGCTCAGGAAGATTAAATAGCTTCACAGAGATCTAGGTTTGAACCAGGAGTTGACAAAAGTGGCAGAGGTGGGGCCTGGAGCCCACTGCTGTCTCAGAACCCAGGTGCTGAGGAGGCTAGGGAGGGCGGCGTTAGGCTTCCTCTGTACACAGTGCTGTCTCTGGATGGCGCTTGTTCATGTTTATGGATTCTGGCACATGTTGTCATCACTGCTGCCTTGTCAGGGAGGCTTCCTGCAGCACACGGCGGACAGATGCCTAGGCTGTGCACACCCACAGCCAGTGCTAGAGGAGCCTGGGGGTCTGTGGGGCGGGGCGGGCACTGTCTGAGTCTTGCAGCAATCAGAACAGGTCGCTGTGAGGGAGCTGGTGGGCTGACAAGGACGGGACGAGCTGGTGGTGGACGCAGACTTCTCCTTGCACCGCTCTTTCTAGAGATTCCTGCAGGGACGCAGAGACATTGAGAAAGTGTGCTTGGTAGCCCATGAGCCCCAGCCAACTCTTGCGGGCAGGCTGCTCCTGCAGTCCTATAGAACATCGGTTCCTAAGCAGTGGTATGTGTATGCTTGTACACATATGTGTTGGGCCGTCAAAGGAATGTGTTACAAACATTGTGACATTAAATCTGTGGTTTGTACTTGTATGTACTAATTTTTCTTTCCTAACTTATGACCTCATTTCCACTGTTCTACATTAAGACGGACACTGAACAAAAGTGTCAGCATTTAAAAACAGCGTTTTTAAAAACAAAGGGTACAATGTATAGAAATGGGTTTAAAAGGGGTATAACAATGGGAAAAGGTTGGGAACCACTGCTGTGTAGAGCCTTGTTGGTGAGCCCAGCCAGGCCCCAGGCACTAGGAGCTGTGGGGAATGGCTCTGCCCTGGTGGGGTTCGTGTGTTACACATACTAGGTGTGTTAGGGGTCTCTTGTTTGGCCTAGGAAATCTTTTGGCACTTACTCTGTCCACTGAGAGATGGACAGGGAGACCCCTTAGAGTTGCTTTTGCATATGGCTTTCACACTCTACTAGGAAGCCAGAGGAAGACGGCACAGTGGCGCTCAGATGAGGTCGTGACCTCCAAAAGCATGGGGGGGCCTTCGGGGTAGGCCTGAGGTGACCCATCGAGTGCCCATTTGGTGCTCTTAGTTTAAAGTTGTATTTGGAAGGTGGGTTTAAAATGAGAGGTCAGCTTTAGGTATTTGGGTTACAATGGAAATGCAAATTTTTGTATGTACCTTTCTTTCAGGGTGTGGTGACTGCTGCCACCAGTCTCATCACCACCTTAGCACAGAAGAACCCGGAAGAGTTTAAAACCTCTGTCTCTCTGGCTGTCTCCAGATTAAGCAGAGTAAGTTTCCTGGTGGGAAATAGGACGCAGGGTGGGCTTTGGTCTCAGTTAGTTTATGTAATTAATATGTTCCTTTCCTTTTTGGAATGTAAGCTGTTTTGTTCAGTTTGTAAATTCAAGAGTGAAAACTTGGTTAGTAACTGGTTAGCCTTTCAACTGTGTTGTCAGTAGAGATATGAGGGCTGTCTGGAATAAATCCAGCCAGCAGTGCCTATAATTTTTCATATTACATGGCTGGATACGTTCTGACAGCCCTGTATGTCTTGTTTGTGGGGTTTCTGGTGGAGTGCATAGTGCCTGGTGGCTCACAGGTGTGCCTGGTGGGGTGCACAGGTGCCCGGCAGGGTGTGTGGTGCCTGGTGGGGCAGCCTGGGACCCTTCCCACAGCAGGGAGCCTTGTCCACACTGCTTTGGCCTCACTCCTCACTGTCCTTCTCTTCACTGCCTGAGCATGCATCCTGAACCTTTGTTCATCTTTGGGTATGTTTTGGGTTTTATGTGAATGGATTATACAGCGTATGTTCTTTTGTGTTTGACATGATTTGCTTCACATTGTGAAATTATCGTATTTGTTTTGTGTGCTTTTCATTCGTTTTTGATGCTGTATAGAATTTGTATGAATATACCACAACTACCTTCCTGAACGTGCTCACTTAGGATTTAAAGTGTCACACCTGGAAGCTCCATAGGGCAGCTACTTTGACTCCCTGACACAGGAGATGGGGCTGTGTGTTAGTGGAAATGTAGTGTCTTAGGGACAGTCATGTGCTCAGAAGGCTGATGGAGTGTCTGTCTTGCCAAGGCTGCGTTGGAACCATGAGTGAAGGAAGTGTGCCCTCTGGCCTTGTTGAGCTCATGGCATGGTCTGTCCTTGGGGCCACAGGAATGCAGGGCTGGGATCGGGGCTCTAGCTTCTCCCTTCTGAGGATCCAAAGGTCTCCCTTTGGTGCTTCACTCACTTTCCATTCCCCAAAGGAAAGCCTGTGTTTTGTAGGTGCCGTAGGGTTCTGTACTGGGTGTCAGTGGTGTGGGCAGGTTTGGGTCCTGCAGAGTGGGGTACCGTTGCATGCCAGCACATGGGCTGTCCTGAGTGACGATGGGCAGCCCTGAGCATGAGCCTGGTGCCGCTGCACCCTTTCCCTTCAGGTACAGAGAAGTGTGTTCAGTACTCCTAGTACATCGGCCGAAACCAGGTTTTCAGTTAGTGCGCAACCCACAGAACCAGAACCAATGTGGCTTTATGTGGATCCCGGCAGTGGGGGCCTCTCCTGGGGACACGTGCCTGTGGAATCTTGTCACCTGTGTTGTTTTTTTAAATTGTATTATTTATTTATTTATATTTATTTATTTGGGGGGGGGGTATGTGGGTAGTTCCCTGGCTGGAACTCAAACCCAGGCTGCAGCGTTGACAGCACCAGCGCCGAAGCCTTAAGCCGCTACACCACCAGGGAACTCCCGTCACCTGTGTTGTTTTACAGATTGTGACGTCTGCGTCCACAGACCTGCAGGATTACACTTACTATTTTGTTCCAGCTCCCTGGCTGTCAGTCAAACTACTGAGGTTGCTGCAGTGCTACCCACCCCCAGGTAACAGCTGCGTAGCGTAGACCCCTCGGACAGGGCTCACCTTAGCTTTGTAGGGTTAGTTAGCTCTTCTGTTTGTTACCGTTCAGAGCCCTAACTGGCAGTGGTTCTTGTTCTGTGGCTCCTTCGGTGACGCCGCCAGGTATCTTGGCTTTCCCAGAGAAGTTGGTGTAGAACTCACAGTTTTGTTAAGATTTGAGATTATTTCTGCTTTCATATAGTATCAGATCTGTGCAGATTTTCAAAATAGTCTTGGAAATAAAATGTGAAACTATTAGAAACTTTGTATCTTAAATGGTTAATAATCCCGTAACATTCATGTACTCACCAGGATGTTTTTGTGTTCATGTTTCATTCTAAAATGTCGTTGATTTCATTAGCACGGCAGGTATCTAGAAATAGAAGTATTTGGTTGAAGAATATACGTGAGAATTTTTGTTAGATACTTATCATGCATTCTACAAAGAGTGCTTTGTTGTTGTAACTTTTACATTTAAATCTAATCTGATTTTATACAGCATATTTCTTTGGTAATTGCAAGTAATTTTTCATACTAATTATCTTTTATTATTAAAGTATGAACCACACACCCTTTGTGTGTGTGTGGGTGCCTGGTCTACTTCTTGACAGTAGTTCTGCCTGGGGAGCTGGCCACTGCCACCTCCATCTTTCCGAGATCTGGGGCATACTCAGACTCCAACACCCACTTCCCGTGGGTGTGAGTTCATCATCCTCCTCCTCCTTGCAGGCTCGAGATGCTTAGTTTTCCAGGCTGTTTCTGATGTGCTATAGTGTGAGCACCTTCACCCCTCTCAGCCTTGTGCCTCTGGGCTCATGTCCCCTGGAGCTTCTTGGGGGCCCTGCTCTATGTCCCCACACAGGGCTGGAAGGACCCCATCTCTCTTGCACAGCTGGTTTTGCAGGGCCCTGGGTGTGGTGAGGGTTTTGGTGGACATGTGGCATGAGTTGTTTTTGACATTCTGGTGTTTTTCTTTCTTACTCTTCTTTGTCCATTATTTCTCTTCTGGTTTGAGTGGAACTTCAGATTTTCCTTCTCTTTTTATTGTTTCTTACAACATTTACTTTATTTTTCTTGGTGATAGCAGGTGGAGAAAAAACATTTTACCCTCTTTTCCTCACACTTTTATGTCATGTTTTGTTTGTATATCTGAGCCTTTATTTCCTCTTGACTTACGTAATCTATATCTTAGTAAAAGTGTGTGTGCGTTGTTGTATTAAAGCGTATGTGTAGTTACCCTGGCTATTACATCCTCTTAAAATAATTTTAATAGCCCAGATGATTTGAATAGGGGTTCGAAGCCACTCTTTTCCCCCCAGTGTAAGGTGACTTGATACTCAGGGCCTCAGGTGTACAGCTGGGAGGGCAGGGTGGGCTGCGGGGGAGGCGGCCCATGGCTTTGTATCCTGCCCAGAAGACCCTGCTGTGCGAGGCCGCCTGACCGAGTGCCTGGAGACGGTTCTGAATAAGGCCCAGGAACCACCGAAGTCCAAGAAGGTGCAGCATTCCAATGCCAAGAACGCTGTGCTCTTTGAGGCCATCAGCCTCATCATTCACCATGATAGGTGAGTCAGCAGCAATGTCTTCCTTCCCCTGACTTCCCTCCCAAAGGAGGTTTGAGCACATGATCCTCTTAAACTAGGCACCTGTGCTCTTCCTTCTTTGTATCAGGCCTGGGGCGGCCTCGTGCTCATCCACCCTGAGGCACTGGCATGTGGCTTCCACCCTCTTCCCAGCAGCAGTGCTCCCTGCGTGGCCCCTTTTCTTGTCCCTCCTCCAATACGTTGCGCTGAGCATCTGGCCTCAGAACTGCCACACCATTTGCTTTGCTGGCTGTGGGCTCCCCTCCCGTAGAGGGCTGCTGGGCTTCTCGTGTGATTGTGCAGGAAGGACGACTGTGCTCTTAGCTGCACATGTGTCCCCATTAGCTTTCCTGCAGCACAAAGCGGCACTCAGGGCTGGTCCCAGGTCGTTCTGGGAGGTGGTGGAGATGATCGTGCATGTCAGTACAGCACAGAGAGATGGGGACAGTGGGAGGGTTTGCTTCTTTGCTACCTCTGTGCCGCTGCTGCCTGTGGCCTTGTGCAAGGCCGTGCAGCACCTGAGGCAGTGAGTGCAGGACGCACAGTTGGCGAGGCAGACGTGCTCAGCTGTCTTCCCCTCAGCTTTTCCCTGTGACAAACCTCAGTCTGGCTTAGACTTGGGATGAAAGTCTTGGTATTAGAAGCAGACTTTGTGTCTTGGTTAAACATATTTAAAGACCAGCAGCGTCACGAGGACAAAGTAAACAGTGAGTAGAGATTTAACACAAATTTCATGGTAATTGGCACTTAGATATTTACTTTCCTCTTTTACATCTGTGTCTTCACACATTTCCCTCCAGAGTCCTTTCATTGGCGGGGCTGTTGTGCAGCCGTTTTCCTAGGCTGGTAGCCTCTGACTGAGGTCCATGGCCATAACCTGGTGGGAACCCTGAGCGTTACCACGTGAGCTCGGGACAAGCACCAGAGTTGCTGGGTTTGTGAAGGTGCCTCTGTCATCATCGGCTCTTTGGAGCTGCTGGCACTCTGCACATGTGTTGGAAAAGCTCCAGTGGGCCTATGACGTGTTATTTCACTGTGGTCACTATTGGAGCGAATGTAGACCTGACCTCAGGGTTTACGTTTAAGGCTTTGGCATTTTGGGAGGCCCCTGAAGTCTTCATTTCAGCATTGTGGTGACTGTGAACACGGCACAGCATTGATGCTTGCCATGCTGACTTGCACACGGCCCTCACCCAACCCACTTCTCCGGTCCCCGCAGTGAGCCAAACCTGCTCGTCCGCGCATGTAACCAACTGGGCCAGTTCCTGCAGCATCGCGAGACCAACCTGCGCTACCTGGCCCTGGAGAGCATGTGCACTCTGGCCAGCTCCGAGTTCTCTCATGAGGCTGTGAAGACGCACATTGAGACGGTCATCAATGCTCTGAAGGCAAGAGCTCTGTGCTGCGGGGGGTCATCGTGTACCGTGCAGGGGGGCACAGCAACTGGAGTGAGGTTCCACAGTTGCTGGCATGGTCAGGTGGCTGCTGCTCTAGCTGTGTGTGCTGTGTTCCTGAGCAGTCGGTCCTCTGCCTGCGAGATGACCATTGTGACATACAGCATGTAACGCTGTGTCCTGCGCAGACCAGTTGGAATAAATATTTAAATGAGTAGAAGCAGTTCCTTTTGGTAGAAAGATAAAATATTTTGTTCTTGTCTCCAAGAAAATGCATCTTTTGCAAAAGAAAATTTCCTTTTTTAAGGAATTAAAACTCCAGACTTGGAAGACCCGAGTTGAAGCTTTCTGTCCTGTCATCAGGCACACAGCGCTCACTGCGATCCCAGTGTTAGCAAGTGCGTTAGAGCGCAGGAGGCAGTGGGGGCTGCTGAGCCCGCTGTCTGCCCCGAGTTTAGAGTACCAGCAGGTCCGACTCTGTTCCTTTGTGTTTGCACCGGTTGAACAGACGTTTTGGTGCATGTTGGGAATGGCGGCTTGCAGGGTTGGGAGTCAGCCTTGTGCTATCCCGGATCCCTCCAGGCCCAGTTCTCAGCCACTGCTGGGTCAGGTAGTCGTCATGCCCTTGGTTTTTGCACCTTGTTTGATCCTTCCCAAGTACTGCTTGTGCCGCCCACACTGTGTCAAGCAGCAGCTGCTGAGCACGTCTGGGGTGGGGTCTGAGAGCCAGCACTGGAAGGTGCTTGTCTGTAATGATGCAGCAGAGAGGCCTCTGACCTGCCCCCTTAGGGACTGCTTGATTCTAGGCAGTGCAGGGCCGAGTTCTGCCTGGGGAGAGTCCCTGGGACCCCCGGATTCAGAGGGTGAGTGTGGGGGTGGACGTGCTGCAGTGGACGGCCCGTGCACCCAGCCCCGGTCTTGCTCCTGTGGCTCTTCATTCTGTACTTTGTCCTCAGACGGAGCGAGATGTGAGTGTGCGGCAGCGGGCCGTGGACCTCCTGTATGCCATGTGTGACCGCAGCAATGCACAGCAGATTGTGGCTGAGATGCTGAGCTACTTGGAGACGGCTGACTACTCCATCCGAGAAGAGATTGTGAGTTCTGATGTGTCTCCTTGGCAGGTTCTGATTCTGCCCCACAGACCTCATGAGTATCCACTACACATTGGGTGAAAGACCCCTTTGGTTTTAGCTTTTTAATTGACACTTTTGGTGCAGCCTCTCAGTCTTTAAAATAGCTAAACAGGTCACTGCTGGTAAGACTTTCTGGCCCTGTCCACCCTTTCAGTGCAATGTTTGTGCCATTCAGGGTCCAAATGAGGCTTCAATGTCTGTGGCTGAGGTCAGCCTGAATTCAGATTCCTGTGGGCAGAACCTGTAATTTGGACCTTTGAATTAATACTCCTTTGCTTGGCGTGTTTCTTTTATACCTGTGGTGTATCTAGGAGGGAAAGAACCTGAGCCCTGCATACCAGTTGTAGGTTGCAGTGTTATTTCATCATCTGCAAAGAGGGTGTGTGCACACACTCCCCAAACCGTTGTAGTTCAGCAAATACCCGGCATGGGCGTCCTGGCAGCTCATGGCCAGCAGAGGGCACCTGTGCTGGTCAGTCAGTGCAGGGTGACTAGGCCTGTCTCCCCAGGGCCTCCCCAGGGCCTCAGGCTCAGTGTGAACCTGTGTGGGAGGAGCCTCCAAGGGGAGAAGTCCTCAGCCTCTCCATCCTATGGAAAACATTCATTTGCCTTTTTGGGGAGCAAAATGCTGCTGAGGCCTCCTTGGGAACTTTGTGGAGCGAATGTTCCATGCCAGAGCTTGTGAGTGACTCTGGATTACTCCCAAGCTGGTGTTTGGTTTGAGAACAAAAGGTCAGAAGCTCCCGAGTGTGTGGCTGAGCAGAGGTCAGACTCAGGTCTGGAGGGGATCATTGACTGAATGGTTGTGGCCGCCATGCCCAGGCTGGTGCTGGCCCTTGGGTGCTGAGTGGCCTGGGCCTAGTTACCACATGCCCACGCTTCAGCAAGGAGAGGGCGGGAGCTGCTGGCAGCAGGCCCAGGTGGGCTTCACGGAGTGCACTTCTCTGGAGCTGGAGTGTTGAGCAGCTAGGAAAGGGCGGGTAAGGTGCACAGGGTGAGGGTGTGCAGGGCAGGGGGAGCAGCAGGGGAGGGCTGGGGCCAGGCCGGCTGGCTCCGAGCAGGAAGTCCCAAGAACAGGCACGTGGGGAGAGGGCACTCAGTGTGGGCTGAGTTTGGGGGTCTGGTCTGGACACTGTGGGGTGGGGCCGTCTCGGGATTGCAGTCGCTGGGGTGTCCTTCCTGTCGTTCCAGGTGTTGTGAGAGGAGACAGGGTGTGTGCTGGGGTGTAGCACCATAGGTGTTCAAGGCAGCAAGTGTCAGTCAGCGCCGTGTTGGCTCTTCCTTTCAAATAAGTGGCAGGCCTCAGTTTTTTGTTTTTTTGGGTTTTTTTAATGACTAAATTCAGTGAATATTTATTGAGTGCCTATTTTTATAGGCTAGATACTGTTCCAGGCACTTGGGACACAATGAGACAACACAGCAAAGGTGTCTGCCCTCATGGAGCTTACAGTCTAACATTTATGACCATTTTGCTTGCATGCTGTGACCCGGGGCAAGTCACGGCACCTCTCTGCACCTCTGCCCTCAGCTGCCAATGTGGGAAGAAGTAGGCCTGGCCCAGACATGGGTAAGGTGTCCAGTGTGTGTAGATGCCAAACAAGACACCACCCTAACCCACCACCCAGACAGTAGATTGGGCTGGAAGCTGACTTTTAATAATAAGGTACTAGGGGAGGACAGAGGACTGGAGCTCGGTGGCCTGGTGTGCTGTCACATCAGGACCTGGGCTGGCTACACAAACTGTTGCTGCTGCTGTTGCTTCTTGGTGGCTGCCTTGCAGGCAAGGTCCTTGGCCTTCTCTGTAGCTGCCAGTGCTGTCTCCTTTGCCTTTTCCTTGGCTTCCTTGGCTGTCTCAACAAGGGTTTTGGAAGGGGCCTCACCTTGCAGCTTGCCCAAGATATATTTAAAACCCTTCATTGTCTTGGTCACATTGCTTTTGAACCGGACAAGACCAAATTCCTGGACAGCTCTGGAGACGCCAGATAAACTAGACGACACCCCAGGCTTCCCGGCGGATTTCGGTCCAGCCGCTGTTATCAGAGTTCACACAGTAAACACATCGTTCCTCCACCACCATCAGCCGCTGTGGTTGACGTTCCAGGTGAAGGTGGTCGTGGTCTGGTTCTGTGGGTCCACAATAGACTCCTCCAGGATGTACACCGAATAAGCAACGTTGGCAGGAAATAGTTGCTCAGCCCAGCGGGGCATCCTGTTGGTCGTGGTCAGAAGTCTCCGGGACAGGAGCTTCTGGTCAGGGCTCACCTTCCAGTGCACTATGTCTTTCATCAAGACATGTTTGCTATAGGGGTTCGGGTAAGACAGCGAATACTTGGTCCCAGGAACTCCAGAGCACGCTCTGGCCCAGGAAATAGTTCACCATCGTCCCAACCGGGGCAGGGTCAGCACCCACACAGCATCAGGGGTGCAGAGCCCAGAGGGCACACGGAGGCCAGGCTGGGGCTTGGCCCACGCATGCCAGGTTTGCAGCTCAGCCACTACCATGTCACTCCCCACTAGCTGCTGCCTCCATGGGGAAGTCCTCAGTTTTAATCCCAGGACTGCAGCAAACCCTCAGTCCCTAGTAAGTGCCCTGTCCATCTGTCTGTTTGGCTGGGCGTGGCGGAGTGGTTGTGCCAGCTGTGGGCCTGTATCCCTTGACGCATGCACACATACCCTGTCCACAGGGAACCTTTCTTTCCACGGGGATGATGTCATCGTAGTCAGGATGGCAGACCTGCTTGTGGTGTGGGTGAGGATGGGCAGAGGCTGGGTCCGGCTCCTGGGAGCCTCAGAGAGACATCTCACCACAGGAAGCTGGGGCGCTCCTCTACGCATGGGAGGGAGCTAGTCAGGAGAGCATGAAAGCATGGAGGCCTCTCAGCATGGTGGGCGGAGGCAGAGGGACTCTGACCAGTGTCTGTGAGGGGCCCGAGTATGTGGCTGCAGCGTGAGCTCTGGGCTTGAAGATTCTTCAGCTGAGGGTGGAGGTGAGGCGTGTGTTCTGGAATGATGCTCTGGTGTCGTATGGAGAGGGAGTGTGGCAGCTGGGGCTGAGGGGCAGGGCAGATGGATGTGGTCCAGGCTACAGTAGGGGTGGGTGAAGGAGGGCTAGGTGGGTGTGAGGGTGGTCATACCCATGTGAGGATGGGCACCTCACCAGGGACATGGTCTAGTATGGACCGCTGATGCTGCTGAGGGCGGGCGCCCCGTAAGGGGAGGGTGACTCGGGAGGCAAGGAACCTGGTTTTGACCAGCCCTGGCTGCTGCCCCAGGGGCAGTGGGTGTGACCCGCGGAGCCCCCTGGGGCACGTGGTGGGTAAATGAGCTGGTGAGGTCTTCCGTGGACAGTAGAGGGGAAACTGGTGAGAAGGGTCGCCAGGGCAGCAGGAGCCTAGAGAGCTGGCCGCTCTGCAGATCGGGCTGTGGTCAGGTCGGCCCTCAAGGCCTCCTGCAGCCATGCCCCATCTGTCCTGTGTGCTCTTGGACATGTCCTGTTGTGTGTGTCCCTGGAGGGCAGTTTGGCTCTCCTCAGTTAGACTGACGGACCTGAAACACTCTGGGTTTTTGGGAACCTGGTGGTAGCATTCCACTACTGGCTTGGGTGTGCGGGAGCTCTTGCAGGGCCTGCGGGTACCTGCCCTGAGTGGCCATCCTCTGTAGGTGCTGAAGGTGGCCATCTTGGCGGAAAAGTATGCTGTGGACTATACGTGGTATGTGGACACTATCCTCAACCTAATCCGGGTTGCCGGCGACTATGTGAGCGAAGAGGTGTGGTACCGCGTCATTCAGATTGTCATCAACCGGGACGATGTGCAGGGCTACGCTGCCAAGACAGTGTTTGAGGTACGGCCCCACTTGCCCCAGCTGCAGGTGTGGGGCCCAGTGGGCGTGGCTGAGCTCCCTGCTTTCTCCTGTCCACCATCCCAGAGGGTCCAGCTCTTGTCCTGCTCGCTCCACTTCACCGACCATGGGCGACATACTCCCGGCTCCTGAGAGGCCACTTGAGCACAGTTCCCAGGGATTGGCCATGTCCCTGCCTCGGGGCTCCTGTGCTGCAGAGTGGGAGGGTGAAAGTGGGGGTTCACATCAGGAGGGCCTCTAGAAGACTCCCCAAGAACATGCACTAATCCTCATCACCCTTGCGTGTCCCCATGACGGACTCTTTTCTCCACTGTCATGCCTGCTGTCCCACAGGCGCTGCAGGCCCCGGCATGCCATGAGAACCTGGTCAAAGTGGGGGGCTACATCCTGGGGGAGTTCGGGAACCTGATAGCTGGGGACCCAAGATCCAGGTAAGACACCCTTTGGGAGACAGGTCTGACGTGCTTGCTGGGACAGCCCAGAGCAAGACCAATTCCACTTTGGACTGACGGCTCTGCCCCTGCGAGCCGCACGAAAAGCCAGGATTCTAGTTGAGATGTGGAGGTGCTTGTGTGGTGACATTGTTCAAGAGGAAGCGTGCACACTCACTGGATGGGAGCAGCTCCGGTTGAGTGTGAGAGGTTCCCTGGGGGCTCACTTTCCCCTTCCCCCCAGCGAGACCATCTGAGGCTCAGGCTCAGATGCATAGGGGACCGCCAGGCATGGTGTGAGGTAAGGAGGTGACGTTTGCTCTCCTTGCCTGTTCCAGCCCCCTGATCCAGTTCAACCTGCTGCACTCTAAGTTCCACTTGTGCAGCGTCCCCACCAGGGCGCTCCTCCTGTCCACCTACATCAAGTTCGTGAACCTCTTTCCGGAGGTGAAGCCCACCATCCAGGATGTGCTGCGCAGTGACAGCCAGCTGAAGAATGCGGACGTGGAGCTGCAGCAGCGGGCCGTGGAGTACTTGCGGCTCAGCACGGTCGCCAGCACGGACATCCTGGTAGGCCCTGCCCTGAGGGTGTCGCTGTTGCATCAAGGCCATGGGGCTTCGAGCCGCACTGACCGGGACTGCTTTCCCACCAGGCCACTGTCCTGGAGGAGATGCCCCCGTTCCCCGAGCGTGAGTCATCCATCCTGGCCAAGCTCAAGAAGAAGAAGGGCCCGAGCACGATGACGGGTCTGGAGGACAGCAAGCGGGAGCGGGGCGCCGACGTCAACGGGGGCCCCGAGCCCGCCCCAGCCAGTGCCACGGTGGGTCCCTCCCTGCCTCCGGGGCCCTGCGCGAACTCCCGTGGTGCCTGGTCCCTGAGATTCGGAACCAGCAGGACATTTGTGCATTGGGGAGCAGTGTTTGTTGAATGCAGAAGTTTGTGTCCCGCTCCTGGCGGTGGCCATGCCTGAGGCCTTCACCTGTCCTTCCGTGCGACCTGCAGGAACTGTTCTCACCCAGACATACCGTGTCGTTTCCTAGACTGTGTGCCCTATTGTCTTGAGTCCCTGTTCAGCTCCCAGACCCCCTCTGTCTTGACTCTGTTAGAAAATGTGGTCACTCGCTTCTTTGTAGGACTGCCTGATGTGGGAGGCCTGTCCAGTGGTTGGTTCTAAACTGGTTTAAAGTGGACCCACCTCAGGCTGCTCTTAGAGAGTTTCAGTCGTGAATTGGACCAGAGCTGTTTCCCCTTTATGTGTGCCTGTCTATGTTTGCCTCGTCCACACGTCCTGTGTGGTGTACCTGTCCTTCCTCTCCCTAAGGGGGCTGGTAGCTCCAGGAGAGCAAGTGCACCAGCCCCGTCCCTGTGGTCCCCTCAGCGCTGAGACCAGCTCTCTACTACTGTGTGCTCCGCTTGCCCAGATGAAGTCCGGAGAGATCTGTTTCCTCTCTAAGATGCTGGTCCAGTGATGTGAATTATGGATAGTAGATGGCCTTTGTGAGGACGAGTTTCAGAGGTGATGTGTGGTAGTGTGCAGACATACTAGGGCCTTGGTGGTTTGCTTGTCAACAGTGGTTATGTCTGAGCCCTGGTGCTCTGTGGCTGGGTCCCTTGGCCTCACCTTACTCTACTTGTGTACCCTGTTGACTATGTGTCCTTCCCCTCAGGCCAACAGTGCCCTGAGCCCTGTGGTCAGACCTCATCTGGCTCCTGACTTGGGGTCCTATTGTTGTCAGAGCCCCTCACCTGGGCCTGACACCTTCTCTCCAGAGTCACCCCCTTCAGGCCTGCCCTCTAGCTTATCTCCTGAGGCCCTCTCTGGAGCTTCAGGCGGTTTGAGTTTCATGGTGAATTGGTTTTGCAGTGAATGATAAATGCATGCTATCTCTTCAAGCGGCCATCGCCCCTTCGTGCATGAGTAATTTAATGGGGTTTTCTTTTGAATTTGTCCTGTGGGCACAGATGGACCTGAGCCTGAAGGTAGTAGAGACAGGCTCTATGCATCAGTTGTGCTGACTCTGCTTGTGGAGAGGTCACGAAGGTCATCTTAGTGCCAGAGAGGTTTATAGATTGGATTAGCGAAGTGACATGATTTCTGGAGAGAGTAAAGTTGTAGGTTTGTTTGTGAGCTGGTGTCTATGTTGCACCAGGTTGGGGGCCTTCCCATTCCAGTGACAGCAGCAACTCTGCCTTGTAGAGACAGCGGCATCTGAAGGACGATCCACCATGCGCGGTGAGGTGGGGCTGCCATGTGGGGCCTGCACAGCTTCCTCACGGCTGCCTTCCAAGAGAACTGTGATGGCTGGCCTGCACCTGGGGGCGGCCTAGGTGCCTCCCTCGTGTCCAGCAGCTCTGACTGAGCAGAGCACTTCAACACCAGCACAGCATAGGGGCTGTAATGTCTATTCTGACAGCTGCTGGCAGGTCCTGCTCGATTTTTTCCTGAGATGCGCACATCCAGACACCACCAGGCCTTTGGGCTACACTGTCTGCCCAGCTACAGCGGATGCAGCAGGGCCTGGGATCCAGGCTTCAGTGCTTGGGTGAAGGGCTCAGCGGAAACTTGGTGGAACTTTCTTAATCCCGTATGAGCAGTGGGCTCCACTTAGAAAAATGAACCACAGCCAGGTCTGACTTTTCCATCAGGTGCATTGGGGTGTGTGTGGGGAGGAAGGCCCTCTTCCTGGTTCGTTCAGTACTTTTTCTAACTTTAGACTGTGAGCTTTCTTCTTGGCTTTAAGCAGTGTCTGGCAAGTATGTGCTTAGTAGGTAAAGCTGTGACCAAATGGCTGTCCTGAGTTGAGAACTTGTAGTACTGTGGGCAGCTGCATGGTTATGTGAGTTCTGACTTGTGCCCAGTGCTCAGAAAGATGGCTGGAGGTCCGATCAGAGACCCCTCTCTGTAGGGGGAAGCCTGATGGGGGCTGGGGAGTTGAGGCAAGAGAAGCGGGACAGCAGGGGAGGGGCCCTTCTGGCTGGAACCTTCACTAGAGGAGGCCCTGCTTCCAAGTGGCTCGGAGCTGCCTGCGTTTATGTGGAAACCAGTGGAGCTTTACTTGGCTATATGTCAGGTAAAACATCTTTTATTCAGATCCTAGGTGCTGCCAGAGGTAGTCTGCCCTCTTTTTTTTTTTTTTGTTTTTGTTTTTTGGTATGTGGGTAGCTCCCTGACTGGGAATCGAACCCAGGCCGCAGCGCCGACAGCGCCAGCGCCGAAGCCTTAAGCCACTACACCACCAGGGAACTCCTCTTGTCTGCCCTCTTGATGGCGCTCCTCTGGGGCCTCCCGCGTCCCATGGTGTCTAGCCTGTGTGCTCGGTCCGGAGCCCCTCACACCCAGAGCTGCCCGGCTACCTGTGCGCTCACAGGGCTAGGCCGCTCAGCCCCCGCCCTGCAGAACATAGACTCTGAGACCGCCTTCATCTTGAAGTCAAGTTCGTACGTGGTGCCACTTGCCATCACAGGGAATCAGTCTCTTAGAAACAGGTGACAGCTTCATTGTCCTGCGGCTCACAGGGCAGTCACATTTCTGGAAGGCTAAGTGCCGCTAAAACCGAGCAGGACTTAATAGCAGTGATGGGAAAGGGCATTTGGTGTGGTCTCAGTAATTATCACCTGATTTTTACCTTTGTGTCACTGAAGACGTGCTTCTGGGGCAGAACTATCATACCCCTGCTTGTCGCCTAGGGCACAGTCCTAGTGACTGTCAGCACCCCACGTTTGCAGAGCGTGTGTACCTGGTAGGTAGACACCAGGAGGTGTAGGGTCCAGGGTGAGGGTCAGCTGTGTGTCCCGAGCTGCCACCGGGAGCCCGTGGGACATGGGCATGTAGTCTGTGTCCTGCCGTCAACGTGAGGGTGTTGGAGCAGCTTGCTTCTTCGTCTTTGCCAAGGTTCAGCGAGTAATTATTTTGTTCAAGAAGTCTGTTCAGTGGGACTTTTCTCTCGTTTTGCTCCACAAGACAGTCCACCTTAACCTAAGGAGCGACTTCTGGATTTTTCATCTCTTTGGTTTATAGCAATGTGTGTGGACTTATTTCTTAAACCAGACATTTCTTTTTGATCTCTCTCATGGAAAAGTTTTGTAATTTAAATAACATTTGTGAAAAAAAAGGTGGGTATGAGGGTTCCCTGGTGGTGTAGTGGCTAGGCTTCAGCGCTCTCAGTGCCACGGCCTGGGTTTGATTCCCAGCCAGGGAACTACACCCTCCCCACCAAAAAAAGGTGGGTGATTTTTTTTTTTCAGTCTTGTGAGATTGCAGCTCATCCTCCCACTGTGGTGACATCTGGGTGCCATTGACCTCCCTGACTGGACCCTGTACAACCCAGCCCAGAGGGAGCCATGGTGGTGGAAGGGTGGGAGTGGCTCTTGCACTTTGTTGGCCTCTGTCTGCCTGGAACGTTCTGCACTGACCCTCCTTTCTGTTTTTCAGTCCACACCTTCTCCATCGGCAGACCTCCTGGGCCTGGGGGCTGCGCCCCCCGTCCCCGTGGGCCCCCCAGCCTCTTCCAGCGGGCTGCTTGTGGATGTGTTCTCAGATTCACCCTCTGCAGTCGCGCCTCTTGCTCCCGGCTCCGAGGACAACTTTGCCAGGTAGTTGAGCTCCCGCTTCTTGGAGACAGGGACCCTGCCTGCCCTGAACCCCTACCCACTGCCCTGGTCAGCTGTCCTTACTTCCCAGGTTCCTCGCTGGCCAAGGTGAGGGACTGGCTGTACTTGGGCAGGTTTGCCCTGTACCTGCCCTGTACCTGACCCCTCACTGTCATTTCCACTAATGAATTAACATTCACAAAGGGAAGGAGCTCAGGTAAAGAAGCCCCACCGGCTGGTTAGCTTGTGTTTTGTTTGTGTGCTCACGTTCCTTGTGGTGTTCTAGCTTTGTTCTTCCCAGATCTCTTACTGCCCTCTGCGGCTGTGTGTCTTTCCTCTGCACTGCTCTGCTCTCCTTGGGCTGGCTTCCACTCTGACGTGGTCCCCCTCTGTGTCCGCCTTCTGGGTACCTGGCCTTTTCTTCTTTTTTGAGAATCAGTCTTTAGTTGCAGAGTAGCTACTTTACCCTTTAAAGCTTGTGTCCAAGGCGCCATCCTCCTGGGACCAGCTCTGCCCTCACCGCTTTCTGTCTGGCTGTCACACACGTCTGTGCATGGGCCTGCACCAAGTCTGGCCTCCCATGTTCCTCTTTGCCTTTACCCCTGCCCTCCCCAGCGTGTTTCCTTTCCTGATTTTTGTTCTTGTTGTTTTTATGTGGATTTTGTGCGTTTTCCTACTTGCTGTCTCCCACTCAGTGGGAGAGCAAGTGAGAGTCTTTAGGAAATGGCTCCTTATCCCCGGTTGTGGTGATAGTGGCATTCTTGTGGCTCATGGTCTGTGTAGCCTCTCTGTGTCCCCACTGAGTGCATTTCTACTCACTGTGGCTTTTGGGAGGTGACTAAGGACAGGGAGACGTGCAAGTGCAGGTGCCTGTCTCCTGCCAACACAGGCCTCTTCCTATTTTTAGAACATCTGAGTTGGAGCCTGAAAAGCACTGCAGACCCCAAGCACAAGGCCTTCTGTGCGAGAGCAGCCGCATACTGGGAGAGTGTTGGCTTCTCATGGACTTGCATCTGGGTGGTGGTTGGGCAGAGGATCATCCGATTCTTAGCCCTCGCTGTGTTTGCAGGTCCTTGAGAGCTTTATGGTTTCCGGGCTCAGGCAAAGGTGTTACTGAAGTGCCCCAGGCGACCCATGCTGTCTGTCGGGTGCGAGTGGGCGGCAGGCAGCCCGTTGTACCTTGAGGCCTCGTGCCATGTCACATTGCTTGCCGGGTCCCAGGCACTCCAGAGGGTGCGGGATTTGGGCTTCTGGCCTTGATGTGGCTGCTGCAAAGGCTGGTTGGTATCTGACACAAACTTGAGTGCAGGTGCCAAGTGCACCTGCAACCCCTAGGCCTTTCAAAGTGGTCCCCATTAGCCCAGAATTCTATAGCATCACCTTTCGTTTGAGATGACCCTTTAAAGAAGCCAGCCAACCAACCAAACAAGCAGACATGGACTGTTAGGCTACTTCTGTCACTTAGGCACTTAGTGCATGCCCTTCCTTCTCCATGACAAATGTCAGTTTCAAGTGGTTTAGTCCATACCCACTGTGCCGTGTGTGCACAGCGTGCCTCTGGATGAGTGTGCAGTGCACAGGCCCTTCTATAGGTGGGATCAGGTGTGAGAGGAGCAGCAGCTCCTTGGCTGTGTGGCCTGGAGCTCCACGGCCTCAGTTCCATCTCCTCTCTGTTCCATGGGGAGTCCCTTGTGGTTGATTCCTGGGCCTCTGAAACATGTTCTCAGGTGTGTTTTGAGGGCTTTGTGCACTGAACAGACTGGTTTTACCTAGTGGATTTGAGTTGGGTAGAGAGCCCCTCATGTGATCTGGAGGACTAGATTAGGTGGGGGGCAGCTGTGGTCCTTGGGGTCATAGTGAGTGGACATGGAGAGCAGAGCCAAGCTCATCTGTCTCGCTGTCTCCGCTGCTGCTCCCTCTGCCTGCCATCTGGGCACCCTGGCCTGCCTTTCACATTGAGGGGCCAGCCAAGACCCCACAATGCTGATCAGTGACACTCGGCCTCTAAGGGAGGGCACTGTGGTAAAATTCATACCAGACAGGGCAAGTGCAAGCGTCACTGGCTTCGAGCTTCTCTAAGCTAGCACACAGCTGGAGGCCAAAGGGTGGGGGCTCTAGTCTCTCAGGTGGCCGCAGTATACTATGGAGGGTCTGCTTGCGCAGCTGGGCCTCTGGCCTGTGGGCTCTGCCTCTGGCCCCACCTGCCCCTGAGCTGCCTTCTCCTTCACCTACTGACTGAGGAGCAGGATACGACAGTGGCTGCTGCTGCTGCTGTCCCCGACTGTGGGACCTGCCCCCTCATCAGCCCTTTTCGCTGGTCCCAGCTTACTGTACAACTGTGATTTGTGTTAGAGGAGCCAGAACACTGCAACTCCTGAGATAAATATTAGTGAAAGCTAACACACACACTATTTTGTTTTCCCCTGGTTCTGTGTATTGTAGACACCACATAGTGACAGAACCCTGGACTCCCCTGCCATGCAAAGTAACCCTGCATTGAGGAGAGGAGGGAACCGGGAGCAGGGAGGGGCGGTTCGTCTTACAGAGTGTGGTGGCCCAAGTGTCTGCTGGAAGGGGATGCTGACACCAGGATTGAGGTCAGCACCAGGTGTCAGACAGGAGAGTCTGTGTCTAACTTGAAGGGTGCTGCAGGTGCCTGGGTGCCTGTGTCCTGTTGGGTCAGATTACAGCCTGAACCACTGGCTGGCGTGTCCGTGCAAACCAGAGGATGGGCCCATCTCGTGGTCACGTCACGGGGGGCCTGATCACTGCTCTCTGCTCACTGGTCATCTTGTGGGCACTTGAAGTGGTGTTCTTTGGAATATTTTCCTACTTTTCTCTTCCCTTTTGTACCTTAGAGGTTTTTCTGGCTGGCCTTCATGCTCATTAAACCCTTTTTCAGAGCAAATCTTTGTATTTTCAGTGGGTGGTTTTGAGTGATTAACATTTTGTTCCTTTTCCCTAGGTTTGTCTGTAAAAATAACGGTGTGTTGTTTGAAAACCAGCTGCTTCAAATTGGACTTAAGTCTGAATTTCGGCAGAATTTAGGTATGTGTTTTAATAACTTAAATTATGGGGAGAAAATATTTGCAAATCATCTCTCTGATAAGGGTTTAGTTTCCAGAACATACAGAGTATGCCAAGTCAGCAACAGAAAAGCAACCTGGTGAAAAAAATGGGCCAAGGACTTGAACTGACATTTCTCTAAGGAAGATGTGCAGATGGTCAGAAGCGTGTGAGAAGATGCCCGACATCACCGACCATCAGTGCAGTGAGGTCCCACCTCACACCTGTCAGAATGGCTGCTACCAAGAAGGCAGAGTGACAGGCACTGGCAAGAAGGTGGTACAGTGGAGCCCTGTGTGCTGCTGCTGGGAGCACAAAATGGGCCACTGCCACGAGGACAGTAGGGTGGTTCCTCCAGAAAGTAAACAGAATCACTACGTGACCCGGCAGTCCCACTTCTGGGCACAACACCCCCAGAAGAACTAAAAGCAGGGTCTCCAAGAGCTCTCTGCAGCAGCAAGACATTCACAACATCATAAAGGTGGAAGCCACCGGGGTGTCCATCGATGGATGATGGACACACAAGATGTGGTCCCTCCACACAGGGCACTGTCATTCAGCCTCAACAAGGGAGGACACTCTGACACCTGCCACACTGTGGATGGACTGGAGGACATTGTGCTGGGTGAAATGAGCCAGTGACAGAGGGACGGATCCTGTGCAATCCCACTCACTGAGGTCCCGGAGGGATCAGATTCACAGAGACAGGAAGCAGACGGTGGTGCTGGGGGCTGGGGGTGGTGAGTGTTTCATGGGGACAGAGTTTTTGTTTGAGAAGATGGAAATTTCTGGAAGCGGATGGTGGTGATGGCTGTATAACAAACAGTGTGACTATTTAATACCACTGAGGTATGTGCTTAAAAATGGGTAAAATGGTAAATCCTGTGTTTAGTGAATTCTACCACAATTTAAAAAATGGCTTTTGAGTTTGCTCCCCTCAAGATTATGCCCAATGACCCTTGGGGCTGCTGTGGACAGCACTGCAGGTGGATGGTGGCCCCCCCTTTCTCTTGGACTCCACGGTTAAGTCTGGTGAGGACCCATTGCTTTCTCATCTGTGAAAGCAAGTGGATGTGTGAAAGAAAGGAGAGAAATAGTACATCTACCTGCCAGGGGCCTTTTAGGGGTGTTGTGAGGATTTGGTCAGTCACTGGGAAACTCCGCATTGAAAGGGGACTGTGACGTTTTATTTCTGCTTTGATTAAGATGTGAGGCTCTGGGCCAGGTGGCTCCACCTGGGTTTGGTTGTTGTTAAATAGTGGGAGGAGTGATGCTGAACTGCTTGTCCCTTTTAAGACATTTGATTCTCCCATGAAGAAAATACAAATGGCCAGCAGACATGTGAAAAAATGCTTAACCTCATTAGCTATCAGGGAAACGCAGATCAAAACCCCAGTGAGACACCACCTCACACCTGTCAGGAGGGCTGTTGCCAACAGGACAGGAATAACACGAGCTGCAGAGGCTGTGGGGAAAAGGAGCCCTCGCACACAGCTGGTGGGAGTACACACTGGTACAACTGCCATGGAGGACGGTGTGGAGGGTCCTCAGAAAACTGGGAATGCAGTTACCATAGGACCCAGCGATCCCTCTTCTGGGGATCTACCCAAACAACTTGAAAACCTTAGCCCGCAAAGACTTACGTACCCCAATGCTCATCGCAGCGCTGTTCACGCAGGCCAAGACGTGGAAACAACCGAAGTGCCCTGTGGTGGGTGCCTGGGTAAAGAAGCTGTGGTCCACGTGCACAGTGGAATGTTACTCAGCTGTACGAGACGATGAAATACTGCCATTTGTGACAACATAGATGGACCTAGAGACCTCCTGCTAACCGAAATGAGCCAGACAGAAAATCCCAAGAACCACACGACTTCACCCATATGCAGACTATAAAATGGAAAGCAATAAGAAGAAAACAAACCAAAAAACTCATGGACACAATCAATAATTTAAGGGTTATTTGGGGGTAAGGGGGGAGGGGGAGGAGAAGAGGGAAGGGGAGCCAAATACATGGTAATGGAGAGAGAACTCACACTGGGCAGTGAACACATAATGCGACACATAGACAGTGCGCTGTAGAATTGTACACCTGGAACCTATGTAACTCTTGATAACCAATGTCACCTCAGTAAGTCTAACAATAAAAACATTTTTACATATATATAAAAACATTTGAAGGTTACTTCACATTCTGAATTCAGAGGGTATAAAAATGTTCAGAGATGTGTGTAAAGGTCTCTATAGTGACCTAAGTAACAGGATGGCGCAGCGTCCTAAGTCTGCCCACACAGAGTCCCTGGGCACCCTTCAGGGGGTGCGGTGTCCCTGCATGGTAGGGCGTCCTAGAGGAGGCACAAGGGCACTCGTGTGTGCTTCCTGTTCCCACGGCTGCACCCCATCCACCCGTGGAAGGTGGGCTGCTGGCAGTCATGCACCCAGGGTGCTGCAGAGCGGGAGCCACCTCAGGGGAGAGGTGTTCTGGGTCCCTCTATGGAGGAGAGGGGACACAGCACTTCACTCTCTCAGTGGGGATGGCTTGGCGTGGCTTTTCCTGCGCATACTCAGAGTCTGCATATGAAACACCCTGTGTGAGACAAATGGGTTTTGTTTCCTTCTAGGTCGGATGTTTATATTTTACGGCAATAAGACTTCCACGCAGTTCTTAAATTTCACTCCAACACTAATCTGTTCGGATGACCTCCAGGCTAATATCCTTGGTTCTGTCTCCCCCATACCTCTGATGGGCAGCTACCTGGGCTTTAGAGGAGGCTTTTGAGGAAGATTTTCTGTTAAAATCAGAATAGTAGCATGTTTCCAGGTGCTGCAGGAGCCTCAGGTTATCTCCCATCAGCATTACTTACTGATGGACAACTAGCATGAGGAGTCTGCTCTGCTTCCTTGGGCTCCTGGGATTCACTGTCCTTTCCCTTGTTCTGTCTTCCTGTGATGCTGTTACTAAGTCCCTCCGCTCTGGCTCCTTCTTTGTCCCTCAGGCCACCCACAGCTGGAGCGCGTGGTGGGCTGTCTGGGACCACCTGCCACACGCTTGGGACCAGCTGGTATTTGCTTCCAGCCACTCTCTGTTCAGACTGGAGACTTGTCCCTAATAACATGTCAGCAATGTGGTTAGAACTTTCCCAACTTCTGTCAGCTCTGGCATCCAAATGTTTCTTCCTCCCAGGCTGGGCTGGCTAGATGGAGTGGTGAACAAGGCCCCAGCTTGTTCAGAGGAGGGGGCTGCTTCCCTGAGAAACCTTACCACAGGCCAGACCCATGTTTATCTTGAGGTAAATAACATTTTAATTGTAGCCTGTTAAAGCTCAGTGTCTGAGAATAGTCATGTAAGTAGGATCACCTGTATGAAAGGTTTCGTCCAAGACCAGGAGTGTGAGCTCCTCTCTCACCTAGTACCCTTCTAGATCTGCTCTTACCCCTGGGCCCCAGGGGCCACAGGGCTTGCTCGCCTCGGGCCCACCTTTCCAATGTTGCGTTGGCTTCCTTGACACGGACACCTCTGAGCCTGCAGACCAAGCCCGTGGACCCAACAGTGGACGGGGGCGCCCAGGTGCAGCAGGCAGTCAACATAGAGTGCGTGTCTGACTTCACAGAGGCGCCGGTCCTCAACATCCAGTTCAGGTGGGTGGCCCACAGCTTGGGCTGTGTCCCTGGTGGCTGTTTGTCCTTGCTGAGCCTCAGTGCCCTTCCTTCAGAAGCTTTTGTGAGGGTCGAGGGTGGGTGGGGTGGACTCAGGTAGAGGCTGGCCCTGGCCATGTTCACTGCAGCTCCAGCTACAGAGAGAGATGGGGGTGAGGGAGACACTGCCCAGGACTCGGAGGCCAGTGCAGCCTGGCACCACACTTCTGCAGGCCGTGCCATCTTCCCAAGGCCCAGCGCTTTCGAGCTGGCCCACAGAGGGGCCTGCCACTGGGGTTGGGGCTGGCCAGGTCCCATGTGCCGCTGCTCCAGAAGTCAGCTGCAGGGTGATGGGCACCTCCAGGCCCTCTTCTGCACGTGTACACTTTTGCATAGTTGTACTCGGAGCATGCATAGCATTTTGATTATTTCTTAAAATGATTATTTTTGTGTTTCTGGTTCATTACTGTTGTTCTCCAGTGACTACAGTACAGTGCATGTGATCACCCAGTTCCTAGAGGGTGTTTGTAAGGTTGAATTTTTGGAAACGCATGTTTTCAAACATTAGAAACTCAGAGAACTAAAGATCGAGTTCTTTATAGAATTTAGGGAAAAACAGATGTGCAAATTTTTGTTGCATTCTGTAGACAAATTCTGGAAAAAGGCAAAGACCTGACACAGTTAGTTGTGTAGTTGTGGGAAGTGAAGAGGTGGTGGAAGTCCTGAGTTGGGGGGTCCTGCTGGAGCCCGGCCTGGGCATTTGATCAGCCTGCAGCACTCAGCTTGCACTGGAACAGTTCAGGTGCCCGGTGCATCTGTCCCCATCTGTAAACAATATGCACACTGAGATAGACGAAGGCTCAGGGTGACTCAGGGCCACCCTTCTGGAACACTCCGTCCCACCCTTGTTGATAGGACAGCTCTCTGGCAGGTGGCCGGACTGAGGTGGGAGTCGTGCCACGTTTCCCCTCACCCTTCCCTGCGCCCCGGAGATTTGCATGCAGTATGAGGGTGGGCTCTCCAGCTGGCTCCTGTTCTCCCACTGTCTTCTCAGCATGTTTCTGTTGCTTGCAGATATGGCGGAACCTTTCAGAATGTGTCCGTCAAGCTGCCCATCACACTGAACAAGTTTTT
This sequence comes from Lyroderma lyra, assembly GCA_004026885.1. Lineage (NCBI taxonomy): Eukaryota > Metazoa > Chordata > Mammalia > Chiroptera > Megadermatidae > Lyroderma > Lyroderma lyra. The sequence goes on from PVJL010008500.1 coordinate 58,425, forward strand.
CCAGCCCACAGAAATGGCTTCTCAGGATTTCTTTCAGCGTTGGAAGCAGCTGAGCAAGTGAGCCAGCTACCCGGTGTGGCAGGTGGGGGAGGGGAGTGTGACCACCCTGTGTGGCGGGCAGGGGAGGGGTATGTGACCTCCCCCTCCCAGTGTGGCGGGTTGGGTAGGGGAGTGTGACCACCCTGTGTGGTAGGAGGGGGAGGGCAAGGCCTTTTGCCTATGACTTCGCTTAGAGGACACTTGTCTTTGTTCCTCACAGTCCCCAACAAGAAGTACAGAACATTTTTAAGGCAAAGCATCCAATGGACACAGAAATCACCAAAGCCAAGGTTAGCGCCTTGTTCATGGCATTCCCAGGTCGGGACACTGTGTGGGGCTCTTGAAGGAGCTGGCTCTGTCCTCACCTTTAGCCATCACCAGTGTCCCACCTCTCACGTTTCTTCTGTACAGATTATTGGGTTTGGTTCTGCACTTCTTGAGGAAGTCGACCCTAATCCTGCAAATTTTGTGGGTGCCGGCATCATCCACACCAAAACCACCCAGATCGGGTGCTTGCTGCGTCTGGAGCCAAATCTGCAAGCCCAGGTCAGGCTTCTGATGAAACTGCTAACCACACATAAACTTTTCTATTGTGATGTAATTTATACACCGTGCGACACATAGATCCTGAGTATCGTAGTTCAGTGAGTTTTGACAGATGTGTGCCCTCTGTAACCCTCACCACCCCACTGGATAGGTAACATTTCCATCACCCTAGAAAGTTCTCTGGCGCCCTCTCTGTCAACTCCACCACAGGCTGGCCTGGCCCTGATGCACTTGTCTCCCGTGTTGCTGTGTGCCACAGTCAGTCCTGATGGTGGCTGTGGGGCGCCGCTTTGCCCTGTTGGTTTACCTAGTCCTGTAGGCAGACATCTGGGTGGTTGATTGGACCATTTTGGGTAGAGCTGCTGCATGTCTTCTTGGACATGCGTTGGTGCAGATGTCTGTTTTCCCTTCACTGAGCTGATACCCAGCATGAAATTGCTGGGTCACAGGTGCACGTACGGTTAACTTCACAGGAAGCTGCAGATTGCTTTCCAGAGTGGCTGGAATTCATACTCCTCTAGCAGCTTCCAAAGGTTCCAGTGGCTCCTGTGCTGACTGGAACCTGTCATTGTCACTCGGTCTTAGCTGGAAATATGCGCGATGCTTGAATCTTTGTAAAATGGTGGGCACCTGCAGAGAAGGGCTGCATAGGGGGAGCGTGAATGGCCCTGCGAGGGGCCTGGCCATGAGGCCATCTGCCGTCCCAGTGCTGTGTTGAGAGCTGCTGACCCGCTGTGCTCTGTTCCAGATGTACCGGCTCACGCTGCGGACAAGCAAAGAGAGCGTCTCCCAGAGACTGTGCGAGTTGCTGTCAGAGCAGTTCTGATCGACACAGATGGAGCAGCCTGTGTGCCTGCCTTCCCTCCTCTCTACTGTGTGTCTCCGTTGCCATGCTGCACACAAAGTACCCTGCCGTGGATCGTGGTGCAGGTGGCCCCAGCCGCCCCCTCCACCTCGTCCCTTCTGGGTGTGGATGGGGGTGCAAGTAAGCAGAGAAGAAGAGAAGGCTAAGCCTGGACTGCAGGGGGCGTGGATCCTGTGATCAGTTTTTATAGAAATCAAGACCATTCTGCAGTTAAGTCTACAAATTAAAGGGAAACTAGAAGCTTGAGTGGAAGTGGACACATTTGGAAGTTTTATCGAAATGCTACTGCCTTATTACTGCCAGCTCACCTCTGATTCTTGGGGAGGAGTGGCAACTTTTTGTCATTAGTGAGTCTGGCTCTTACCTGGGCCATTGGCCTATTTTGGTGGGTGATACCAGGTTCAGGAGCCGCATGACAGGTCCCCACGTGACTGGGTGCCCTGCCCAGGGCCATGGGTACGTGAGCACAGAGCATGTGGGCTGCTATGTTGACTGCGAGTTTTCTGGTGCAGGTTCTAAATCTAGGTGTTAGGAGCATCTGTTTTCATGAAACCTCACGTGTGCTGGTGAGGTTTCATTGTTCCCCTTTCCAGGGCTGTATTCTTAAGGGTGTTTGTACCTGCCTGCTGCCCCCAGTGTGGGGACGGGTTACTGGTGGCTCTAAGGGTGTGTGCAGTTGACTTCATTCATCTTTGTGTTTCAGATAAGTGTCACCATAGTGGCTGAGGACTGGTCCTCATTTTTGCTGGGAGGGTTGGATGTGACCAGCAGAGAGCATGTGGAAGGCGCGTGGGTCTCTCCTGTGTTGGTGGTGCACTTTCCCTGTGCTCACGACCGTAGCCGGTGCCGCCGACCTTGGCCTGCGCATGGTCAGCAAGCAGGGACCTGCTGGGGTGAGCTGCAGCTCTCCACACGCAGCTCTCATCATTTGGCTCTCACTGCCCTCACCCCACACATCTGCAGCTTGAGACGAGGACTCAGGCGAGCTGAGCCTGTGTCCTGCTCGTGGGCTGACGCGGGGAGGCTGGTGGGCACACACGCAGGCTGGCAGCTTTGTGTGTTGGCATCAAGGAAGAGCCAGGGCCCCCTTGGTTTCCTCAGCTTCCTCCTCAGGGATGTGCCATGGACCCACATGGGGCCTGTACTGCAGCGTGGGTCCCGGAGAGGCGCACTCAGGGACTCGCTGTGCTCATGCTGGTGCTGCTGGAGGGGAACATGGCTGGGCCCTCGGCACACTGCAGATACCCCACTCAGTGCATGGTACATGTTCCAGGCTCTCTGGGGTGACCAGCATTTCCACATGAGCCACCCTCTGCATTGGAGTCCTTGCTGGACACAAGCAGCTGGTAGGACTGGGTTTGCAGTGCCACCAAAGTGATGTTCTTTGTGCTTTTGTTTAAGTGACTGGTCAGTGCACGGAGCTCTGGTCCTGCCATGTGGGCCACGTGCATGGCGTGGTCTCTGGTGCTGTCGGCGCCTTCCCTGCAGCACAGGAGAGACGACCTCTAGGCCTTTGCCCTACCGTTGCCCTGTATGCGCCTCTGTCATAGAGTTGTTCCTTTCCAAAAAGAAATAGATGCTAGGACAGTGCCAGGATGTGTGTGTCATGTTTGCAAGGAAAGGACAGCGATGGGACGTGCATGTCTTGCTTGCAGGGAAAGGACCCTGCATGTAGCTCAAGGCCCTCTCCTGTGGGCTGTGCTGATCATTGACCCTGATGACGGGCATGCTGCCTGCCCTGGACGGAGCCGTCCTCCAGAGTATGGTTGCCCTGGCGACAGGCAGAAGCCTAGGTGCATTGGAGGTGACATGTGCCTTTTGCTCTGTGCCTAGGCTCTGAGTATGTGGCAGACCCTGTGGGGTCATCCTGCTGGGGCTTTCTGCCCAGCCCCAGCTCTCCCCATTCTTCTGGGGTGTCCTGTCCCCTGAGGGCTTCGGGTCTAAGAGCCAAGTGCGACCAGGGGTTCTTTTCTGGGGAACGAGCTACGTAGCTCACACGGGGGTAACCCCCACCACAGACGGGGCTCAGGGTCCCACGGGACTGACGAAAGGCTTGTCAGGAGAAGCCTTAGCGTGGGAGGGACCCTAGAGGTGGGCCTGAGAAGAGAGACAGTGCCCGCAGGGGTGGGGGTGGGGGGCCCTGGCCTATATGGTGTCATCGTTCCTGGCCTAGATGGATGTCTGGCCCACCTTGTGGGGAGGCTCATGAATGCCCAAAGGACCTGGGAGACAACACAAGCAGAACCACGGGCGACCTCTGTGCCGTGATCAGAGCTAGTTTATTTGTGTTCTGTTTACAGGTGACTCATCGCGCACAGCAGCTGTGACGCTCCCTCCCCAGGGTGAGCTTTGTTGGTGGGTGGGCGTGGGTGCTGGCCGGGGCCCCCGTTCTGACTGTGCGGCCCCTCCTTGCTGCCGTCTCTGCTGACCTGAGCCTCTCCCCACCCCCGTACTTGCTACGCGGCCCCTGTCCCCAGGCGCCCCTGCCCCAGTGTCTGCTTCTCAGGCCATCCCCAGGGTCCCATTCTAGCGGGGCTGAGCAGCTGCCTTCAAAGGCTGGGGGCTGTGTGGACAGTCAGTGGGCATGGTCCAGAAGAGTCGCGTGTGGGACAGGAGGCCGGCAGTTCACTGCAGCCTGTCAAGGCTGGGTCGGGGTCTGTGGGACCCTGCCCAGCTGCCTGTCTCACCTTGGTGAGCTGCCCGGGGGTCTTCGAGGCTGTGCCAGAAAGGGGCTCCTGGCATAGCAGGCGGGGCTGGGGGGTCGGCTCACAGCTTCGTCCTCTCACGGGGACATGCCCTAGTCCCCACAGTGCCAGGGGCTGCACGCACAGCCACTGAACACATGCAGTGTCAGCACCAGTGGCCCACCCTGTGGCCCAGGGGCTGGGCAGGGCAGCACCAGCTGCTTCTCATAGGACCCTAGGGGCTGGCAGCAGCTGCAGAGGGTGTCCACCTGCTGAGTGTCCATGTTGAATCTGTGAGGAACCATGGCAGGGGCTGTAGTCAGGGCGCTGCCTCAGCAGGGCCCTGCCCGCTGGCCACTGCAGGGTGGCAGGCCAGAGTTCCCAGGTGGGGTCCCCAGGCATGGCCTGTTGCCGACCTCCCCGGAGCTCAGGTGGTCAGCTGTGGGGCCTCGACATGGCAGGTTCCAAGCTTGGAGCCCAGCCCTGGATGGAGGCTGCCCAGGGTGAACAGCTTACCTGACGGAGGAAGTGCAGACGCCCTCGCAGCGGGTCACTGTCACATTGGCTGTGCACCCCTGGTACGTGACCTCCTCCTCATGCTCCCTCACGCTGCAGGCCTCTGGGAACCGAGAGGCAAGTGGTCAGATGCCAGCCCCCGAGCCTGGCGAGAGCACTGAGCCTCTGTGGGCTCTGCGCCTGACCCTCGAGAGGCTGGGACAGGTGTGCCTAGCTCTAAAGCCCTTTCTGTGTGAAGTGGGAGGTGACAGTGCCCTGTGAGCCAGCTGCACATGGCCACTTGGGTGAGACCATGTGGGGTCCCCATTGGCACTTTGCCGGGGCCCTGACCCCAGCCTGTTCCTCCTTCTTCAAACTCCACTCATCTCAGGGCTCACAGCTTTGCCAGGAACAAAGCCAGCTGGTCTCCCCTGAGGTCGAGGTCTTTCTTAGAGAATGAGTCATGTCCCCATGCTGGTCCTCAGCCTCCCCAGCCACCTCCCCTCCCAGCTGACACCAACCGATGGGCATAGGCATCTCTGTCCTGCTGGGCCTAGAACCTGTGGGAGGGATGAGGGGAAGATGTCAGTGTCCCCAGAGGGGAGTTCCCTGCAGGGGTCTGTGCTGTCCGTGTGGACCTGGCCGTGAACTCTAGCCTGCGTGTGTCCCAGTGGACAGACGTATGGCGAGCCACCTCAGGTTCCTGGCTGTGGCAGAGCAGTGTGGCCACGACGAACCCCCTGGTGTGGAAGTTGAGTGGGAAGTGGGAAGAGGCTCCTGAGCCAGGACTGGACGGCCTGCCCTGCTGCCCACCCTGCCCATGTCCAAGGCCTCACTGGGGCGTCGCGGCCCTACCTGCCCTGCTTCTCCACCAGAGGTGGAAGGGGCTCTGGGTGCATCCCCATGAGTTCCCACTGCCCCCCGTCTGTCCTCTTCAGATTTGCCACTCTGGTTCCCTCCCCCTCCTTCCTGGAGTCCCCTCCCTTTGGACAGCCTGCACCCAGTCCTTGTCCCACAGGACAAAATGCGTCACTGCACACAGTCCTGCCTGGGGGATGCCGGGGGCCACATAAGGGGAGCCTGGTTTAGGCGATGGGTGCTGTGGACAGAACACTCGCAAGGGAGAGGAGCAGAGGGACGTCCCTGAAGGACAGCGTGGGCTCAGGGAGGCCTGGGGTCAGGAGGAGGCTGCAGGACTGATGGTGGTACCCGGGAGCCCTGCAGCTAGCTAGTCCCAGCTTGGCCCCCGTGGCACCCGAGTGAGGCATGGCCTGCCAGGCTTTGTTTTCCCTTCTGCAGCCTGAGAGAGGGTGGAGGTAACGGGATCCCGGGTCTCCATCAGCTCTGACCTCTTCTGGACTTTAGAGGTGGCAGGGTGAAGGCTACTGGGGGAGGGGTCTCCTCAGAGGGAGGCCAGGACTACAGCAGAGGATGAAGGGGCAGGGGTGGGGCACAGAGATGAGCCAGGAGCAGGACCAGAGGTGGGAAGGGACCGCCTGGAAGACGGGTTTGCTGGAGTGGTGCCTGGGGAAGGGGGAGGCAGCAAGGGGCTAGAGCCTGAAGAGGAAGCTCTAGAACAGGTCCCAGGGACATGAGGGACATGTGGTGGGGGAAAGGCTGCAGAGAACCAAGGTGTGGAGAGGCATGGTGGGGGAGGTGTGACCCACATGCCCCAGGGCACAGCTGGGGAAATGGTAGCAGAGACCTGCAGTGACACCCAGAGCATGCAGCTGGTCAGAGGTAAAGCTGGGGCTCCAGCTGAGCTGCGTGTGACTTGAAATCTGCTCAGCGCCCTGTGCTGCCCGTCTGTACCAGGAGTGAAGGCTTTAGGGGAGGGCAGCACACGTGCTGGGGTGCAGTGGGAGCACAGCAGAGTAGGGACAGGCAGGAGATGGCAGCAGAGCTCAGGTGGTCGTCAGGAAGTGTGAGCAGACACTGCCTCCAAGGCAGTAGCCTGGGGAGGACAGATGGCTTGGGGGAAGCCATGCACCAGCTGTCGTGAGGCGAGGGGTGGGGAGTGATAGAGATGTCACTTACCTGGGGAGCTTGGGAGAGATGTGATGAGAGAGGAGCTGGAGGGGCTCCTGGTTGGGGAGGAGGAGCTCCTATGCGCAGTGACGGAGCTGGTCAGGAAGATGGTGCTCAGCAGCCCAGGGGTGCTAGGATGCCTGGTTGTAAGGTTGGTGGCTGGAGGACTTGGGGTGGCTGTTGCCCTTAGAGTGGATGACATGAGGCTTGGCACAGGGACCCAAGTGGTGAGAGGAGTTGATTGTGAGGTGGTAGACTGGGAAGAGAGCGTGGAGGAGGCTGGTGCACTGGCGGTGGTGCGGGGCGTGGACAGAAGGGCTGTGGTGCTGCTGGAGATGGGTACGTGGGATGGGATGGGGGAGACAGGGAGTGGGGGCGTAGTGGGCATTGCAGAAGTGGGGACAGTGGGGGCGAACGAAGGCGACGCGGAGGGCTTGATAGGAGGGGAGGCAGCTGAAGAGAAAGGGATGGTGATTGAGCTCAAAGTTGGGGGGCTCTTTGAAGTGGGCAGGACCAAAGATGATGTGGACGGGGGGAGGGATGATATTAAGGAAGCAGAGGTTGGGGAGGACACATGTGAGGGAAAGAGGGACGTTTGCTGGGCTGTTGTGGGCAGAGATGAGGGACCTGAACTGCTGGGCAGGACTGAGGAGTGAGGTGGGGGATGAGAGGCAGACACAGAAGAGGTCAGAGGACTACGGCTTGGGCGCGGGGAGGCTGCAGAGGGTGAGGGCGGACGGCCGCTGGGGCCTAGGGGCGGCGAGGAAGGCAGGCTCAGAGAGGACGTAGACATGTTAGCTGTGCTGATGGAGCTGTGACTTTGGGTGTTCTTCGTGCCTGTAGCGGAGTGAGTGGTGAGGGGCGTTTGTGGCCTGCTGGGTGAGCCCGTGGCGGTGTGTGTCACAGGGGTGCCAGTTCCCGTACTGGGGGGCTTGGGGGAGATGGTGGTGCGTGGAGCCCACGTGGTCCCGGAGTGGGCCGGTGCGGAGGGGTGTGACGCCCCAGCCGTGGAGGTCCTGGCTGTGCTGACAGAGCTGCGGGC
>PVJL010008501.1:0-66114 GCA_004026885.1 Lyroderma lyra
GACGTTCTGAATGGATTCAGGACGTGGAGGCAGCCACGACAGCACCACTAACGACACCCACGAAAGAGGGCTTCCAGACCTGCTGCAGAAAGTGGCCAGAACCATGGGGACGTGTCTTCAAAGAGAAGGGGCGTATTGTGAGGGGGATCGATGGCAATGTATCTTCTGCTGTAATAAGTTTTTTTATTTAAACAGTCACTATATATATATATATATATATATATATATATATATATATATATTTATCACCTCTCATATGGTCACCCTACTGTAACAGGAACATGCTTTGGAAAATGCTTTTCTATGTCATTTCGTGGAGAGCAACTTTTTGTACCACCTTACATCAGCCTTAGGAATTCTTATTTCATGGCATATTCTTACTACTTAGGCATCAAACTTAGGGACAGAGTCGATTCTAGTCACCTCTAGACGAGTGCTGGACGAAAATTACCTGGAACGATGGTTTCCCGTTGTCCTCCAGAATACTTCTAAATCGACCTCCTTCCCCATTCATGTTAGCATGAGAATCCCAGAATCAAAGCACAGACGGTTTAAAATTGGACAGAGCCATTTAATAGTGCATTATTAAGGAATCATTTGGTTGTAAGAGACAGAAACTCAATTTGAACAGTCAACAACAACAACAAAAAAACCCCCAAACAAATAAATTAATTTGGGAAAGAAACTTTCAGGAATGGAGGAAAAGCGTCAGGAACTGAGCACCTTTGGAGGACCTCTGGACCCTGTTTCTTGATGCTTGTAGGATTCTCTCTGAACCACAGCTTGTCTCTGGCTGAGCTTCAGTCTGTCTCACCATGAACCAAGCTACCCCTCTAGCTGCTGCTGATGACAAAAGTCAGAGGCTTCAAGTATTCACACAATGAACATCAGACAAACAAAGACAGTTACTTTAAAATTATAACCATGGCCACAATGTAAAGCAACGTAGAGTGGTTTCAGAGGAGGAGAAGCTGGGACAATGGGGTTTTGTTTTAATGTCAAAGTGTAGGACAAAAAAAAATGTTACCCTTGAAATATTACCCTCAAGTCACTTTTAAAGTACAGTGTAGTACAGTATATGCGGTAATATGTACTCAACTCTCAATATGGACAAGTGACAGAAGAGTGCAGTGATATGCAGAAAAGAATGAATCATGCTCAGAAAAACAAGAGTACATATGCAAAACAATGTAAAGTCCTAGGTTTTTCACTCCATGAAAGAGAGATGACAAATGAAATAATAAGGAAGAAAATAAAGACTATATAGATGGTTTCCCCCATTGAGCACCAGGTAAAGTACTCAGTTCAGAACTGAGGGGCATTTTGAACGTGGAAATATCTATCTTTAAATACTAGAATGATACTTAGTAGGAGCCAGCTACAGGCAGAAGGGCTGTGTGTAGGGGTCAACCTTGGGCTCAGGCTAGGGCGTGGTTTCCTGCCTGGAAGCTGGAGCTCACTGTTTTGAGGATGTTTGTTTACTTCTCCCTCTCTCACCCCTTCCCTCCCTCTCCTCCTCCCTCCCTCTCCTCCTCCCTCTAGCCTGTTCTCCTACCCCTCCTGGCTATCCCTTAAACCAGTGCGGCAGGCAATGCAGAAGACAAGTAAAAAACGTGGGGTACAATTTCATAGATTTCAATCTCACCACTCTCACAATGGGAACTTGGAAAAGTTCCATAGAAGAGAGATGAGAGATTGGGACAATGATAGAAAATATCTCATATTCTTATTGGGATGATTAAATGATACATAACTCATGCAGAGCCCTCAGAACGGTGGCAGATACCTGTGAGTGCTGCTACCACTACTCGTATGACTGCTGGTAGCACTGTAGAATGAAACCGGCAGGGGCTCCGCTTTCTGGGGAGCGTCATTGATTTTTACTTTATTTCCTCCCCATCCCATGGTTTTGGTTTAGTTTCTTTGTTCTGTTTTTTTCATCAGTCTCTGGCTGGTTTGCACCTCACGCAGACAAAGCCTGTTTTGATTCCTTCTCCAGAAGACACACTCCATTCCTCAGTCATTTATTCAGACATCGATTTAACAAATATTTAGTAAGTGGCTTCTACGTCACAGGCAGGAGCCCAGGTGCTGGGGACCCAGCAGGAAACAAATCATCGCAAATCCACACCCTCAGGAACTACTGCGGTCCTGGGGTACTGGCGGGGAGGAGAGCTGTGAAGGAAGAAAGCCAACACCACTCCCTCGTTTATAATCCAAACCATGGCGTCTTTCTCCGCTCTCCTGCTCCAGCTCACCTCTGTCTGGTTTCTCGGTGCCACCTCTTCGATGCAAATCTCTCCCCCATTTCGGTTTATTTGCGAATACCTCAGGCTGTCCCAGAAGGATTTCAGGCAGCTTCCTTGCCTCTAGGCCTCAGTGCTTCCAAATGACTTGCCCCCTCCCCTGCCCTGTGCTGCGATGCTTCGCGAGGTGCCTGCGGCCTTTTCCAGGCTGGATCCGTCTCCTGCCCGGTCCCGTCGGGTTCTGACAAATCCCAATTTAGCATCACTTGTGATAATAATGAATGTGCCGCGTGCTCTCTCTTCCAGATCATTAATGAAGACGTTAAATGAGACCAGAATGGAACCGCGCCCCCGTGGCATCCCACTAGACGCCTTCCAACAACTTGACACTCTGTCATTTGCTGTTTCATTATCCTTTGTTTACCTTGGGAGCGCAGGCCCTTGCTTTTGAAAGAGGCAGAAAGTTTGATATTTCGGCTGCTGCCGAGGAGCCACTTCAGGGTGAGGATATTAAAAGATTCTGCATGGATCCTTTGGAGTCTGAAAGAAGTGTGGATTATGACTAGACCATTGACAGTGAACACTCAGTTGCTCACTCTCCTCCCAGATGCCTTTGTGCTCCTTTTTGAGAGCAGAGAAGGGTGGATGTTTGCTGTATGCAAAGATGTTGCTAGGGTTAGCTTAACCACGAACTGGAGAGTTAGTCCCTTACCTGCGAAAGCTTTACTAGACAGATTGCACCCATGAGCCGAGTTTCTCGCCCCTCCCTGTATCCATGCCCTCACCATGGAACCTTGCGGAGCCCTTCCACTGTACCTCTGGCCCAACCATGTGACTTGCTTTGACAGACGGGATTTTAGCAGACATAATGCATGCATATGCTTGAAAAAAAAAATCACATGCATGTCTCTGCTTACATTCTTGTACCCTCCACATTGCTAAGAAAACATGCGCCATAGAACCTATGGGACAATAGGACAACAGGACACATGGAACAGAACCCAGTTGTCCCACTTGTCTAGTCAGGACACCTGGATGACCTCCGGATATGTGCATGAGCCAAGCCCAGTTCAGCAGAACCTCCTAACCGACCACCAGATGCATGAACGATAAATAAATTGTTTAGGAGGACTTATTGTTATTTGTCACACAGCATTAGCCAAGGCCTAGCTATCTGACACAACAGCACACATTTGGAGTCTCATGGACTGGAAACTCATTGATGTCCTAATGGTTTTCCACATACTGCATCTCTGACACCACCTTTACAAGAAATGAGAAGAAAAAGTTTTCTAAGTAGAGATTCAGAAGTACATAATACACCTAGGGTCCAGCTACAGGCTTTAAAAAGCAAATAGCAGAATACAACCTCCATGTGTTTTCTGCTCAAGATTGTTAAAGCATTTATTGAGTGCCTACTACGTGCAGAGTGCCCTGTGAATTCTGACAAATATACCAAGCTTTCTGTGGGGGAGGGGGTATGGGAGAAAGGGGCCTTGCTGGGGAGCCACAGAATTTGCAGTGCACCAAAACATTTTCTCTCCAATGAGGACAGAAAGGAGAGAAAGGAAGGCGGTCCTAAGCACAGGGGTGCACTTATTGCTCAGCCCACAGCTGAAAAATACTCCTTTGGTTTGTGGCAACACAGTGACCGGTGACCTTAGCAGGATGGCAGAGCCTGTTTATAGTGTTGGTTATACTTCCTGAGTGAAAGCCACATGTTCCTGATGTGTGGAAGAAGCAGCTTCTAATTGCTCCCTGGGGCTCTTCTCCCCAGCACCCCTGGAAGCTTCCTCTTCACAGCCGACACCCAGGCCTAGGACCGGGCTGCACAAAGTACGCCCTGGACTAGCGGCATTAGCTCATCCAGGAGCTTGTTAGCCCTGCAGGACCGTCTACTAAATCCAAATCAACGTTTTCACAAGGACCCAGAGGACCTGTGTGCACGTTAGAGGGTGAGAAGCACTGTACTGGGGGATTTAGAGCTCTCCTAGAGGGGTAAATACTTTATTTGGGCATCAGTCACCTCCTGTAGATGGCAGGCTACCTGAGGGCAGGATTGGATCGATCGTGGCTTATGGATCTTTGTGTCCCCAGCATCCAGCACTGTGTCCGAATGTAGGAGCAGCTCAGAGCAGCTTGGCTGAGCGAAAGTGAGCTAATACCACTGAGCCCCAGACCCACCCAGCCTCCTCTACCACCTTTCCTCTCTGCGATTCCTGAGTCTCCCGGCGTGAATGACCCCTTGAATTGTGCAAATTTGCCCAAACCAGCAAACTCTGCACAGGCTTTGGGAGGCTCTGCACACTCCTGAGATGTAAATTTGCACACTGTGATGGAAAGGACAACATCAAGTGCATTTGAATAAGTAAGTTTGAGACTGGTATTCTGTATTAGAATGTCAACACTGAACCTAAATTAGGGCCCTAGTGAGAAAGTGGCCCGGCCTTGGACAGTAGACACAGAACTAGACCAGCAATCAGGAAGGGAGGGAGAGAGCGACAGAGGGAGGAAGGCAGAAAAACAGGGAGAACATCAGTGGGGGAGGGGAAGAAAAAAATAAGCTAGGGTTTATGGGACCTGAATTTTACCTTCTCATTTTCTAGTGGAACTTCGAATATTTCACCCCCCTCACATGGTATCACTGATGTTAAATATCCAATCTTCTTTGTCCCACGTCAACTTGAGTAATACACCACAGCCAAGGTTGGCTGAATCTGCTCTCACACAGTTCAAGTTAGGAATGCTCCCACCATACATTACAGTTGGGATTTTCAAAATGATTTATTTTGCTACACAGTTCAGACCTTTGAACCATACTGGAGGCTGGGTGCATGGTTGACACAATAGTTAGGGATAGAAAGGGAGTTTGGGGGATTGTGGAATTTGGACTTTCTATAAATCACATATTTTATTGTGGGAAATAGAGGTCACCTCCCGGAACTTCAGTAGCCTGCCTTGAAACATGGTATGAAACTATCAAAGTCCATCAAAGGGAAAAAATGGGACAATTAGAGCAGAGAGGAAAGGATATTTTCCCAGCCTTAGCCAAGGCCAGAGCAAGAACATGGCTAGCAGGGTCAGAGCTACTTGCAGGAGGGGGTCAGCACCTTCCCAATGCTTCTTTGAGCACATTGTATATTTCTTCTGCCCCAGGTGAGACGCGAAATACGGAGAGTGGGGCAAACCAGCCAGGGAGGGTGAGTGAGGCCTTGGAGGTTCAGGTCTGCGGTGAGCTTAGACAGTCTAGGCCGGAAGTAGCACACTTAAGAGCGTACTCCAAAATGATGCCCTAACTCAGCTGGGAATAATGAAAACAGGTGCCACGTACTTCAGGAGCTGCAAATACTAACAGGGGTGGGAGCCTTGGAGGGAAGGTTAATGATACACCTGGCTGGGAAGGGTCTGTGCTAATCTGAGATATTCTAGTTTGAGTTATTTAACATCTTTCTAAATCCTTCTTTCTTAACCACAGAGGCCATAATGAAACATTCAATTTTCCAGCCAAACTGGCAGTAAGCTGTGGTGACTATGACTCATTATACTGATCTTTAAGATGTAAGTGCAAGTCCCTGGGAAGTCTTCCTTTCCCATATAAAAGGACAAAGCCTTGCCGGAAGAGACTTTTGTTCTTTGTCCCATTACCTCCTCCACCGTCTTTTCTTGCCTGAAACACAAATGCTGTAGCTGGACGTGCGGCAGTCACCTTGAGATCATGCTAAAGATGGCAGAGAGGGAAGTCAGAGTAGCTTAGGTTCCTGATGGCATTGCTCAGCCTCGGTGCCAGCCCTGACTTCTGACTCCTGGATATCTTGCTATAAGAGAAAAATTAACCCCTTACTTGTTTAAACCCTGGTAGTCGGATTTTCTATTGTACTGCCTCCTAGGTCTATCCATTATTGGCATGTAGGAATGCTGGCCCAGTGTCACCAGATCTGATTTTTCAAGAGATGTAATTTTAGATTTTTGAACATGAAATTCCCCAGCTGGTAGTCTGGAAATGATCCCAACAGAGACAATTAATTGAATTTTTTGAAAACACACTTCTAATTTGTGACTTCTGATTTATAGAATGTTTACTCTGCGCTGGGTGCACTTTATATAGATTATCTCATTCAATCTTTACAACAATGCTGAGAGTAATGCTATTATTACTTCTATTTTATAAATGATAAAGCTGAGGCTCAAAGCTTACCTAGGCTGCACTGTAAGTAGGGAAAGAGCCATTATTAAAGCTCACACTTGACCTTGGAGCAGGTATCGCTAATTACTATTGAATCAACCATCTAGCACCACAGTAATGCTGCTTAACGAACCATCCCAAACTCAGTGACTTACAACCAGCAATTACTCTCATGCTTCCAGGTCTAGGGGTGGACTGTGGTTTAGATTATCGAAGCTGAACTCAGTGGGTGACTGCTTCAGGCTGTGGGTTCTGTGGGTGGACTCCAGGCTGGGAGTCAGGATTCAGGTTGACTCCATGGATGTTCCCTGTGGGGCACAGGTGAAAGGGCTGTGGTCGTGCTGGGCATGCCCTTCCCGTGGCCGGGACACCAGAGTTAAGAATGAAGCCAAATGGGCTGGTGCATTTCAGGTCTCTGGTCATGTTATGACTAGCATTCCATTGGCCACAAGAAGGTATGAAGCCGAGCCCAGCATCCATAGAGCAGAGACATATACTTGCCCACAGTGGGAGGGAGAATGAGTGAGTATTGCTCAACAATAACCCAAACAATGGCAGCTCTGCTGCACAGTCTCAGGAAGAGCTGGCCTTCACTGTGATGCAACGAAGACTCCTTTTTTCTCCGCTGCCTGTTTGCAAAGCTGGCAAATGGTGCATGGACCTGATAAATGGGGCGCAAAGCCATCTGAACTCATCCGAAATCAGTTCATTTCAGAGATGTCATCTCCCTCTGACAAGGTTACACTGCAAATTGTGGTCCAGCTCCAGCTTCTGGGAGGTGACTGGCAGAAGGCAGGGAGGAGTTGGTGGAAGGTGTCCCAGCTCCTTTTGGGGGAAGAGCTTTCATCTCGTTCCAGGTCTGAGCAGTAGAAGCTACGCCTGGTGCCTTCCCCGCCCAGGCTCCTGCCTTGTCCCTTTTCTTTTCTCTTTATCATCATTTGTGTTTTCTCTCCTCCTTCTCCAATATCCTGGAATATTCAAATGACTACCTCTTTTGCATCAAGCACTGTCTATGATGCTGGAGAAACAGTGGGAACGGGCCTGGAATGACCCCCATTTTTGTAGAGTCTACTTTTAGCAGCAGTAGACAAGTTAAAATAAAATCTCCTTCCCGACACCCCCTGTGCATATATGTATATAATGTAATTGTACTTATGTAATATAATACACACTGTTAAAAATAAATATGTAAACCTCATTTAAAATGGAACTGGGAATCCCTGAAGAGGGAGCTCTCCCTCACTGCCCCTCGGACCCCGAACAGGAGGGCACGGCACAGCAGGAGGAAGGAACAGTTTTGCCTGGCAACATTGTCAGCTGGTTGCCTTCAGGTTTGGGCTCTTGGTTACAACCCAGCCAATGAGAAACTGCCACACTCAACCAATGAGAAGCTGTTACCACCCTGAATTCTTTGAAACAGCCCCTCCCAACTTCTTCTTTTGTGCTTATAAAAGCAAGCCCCTCTTTGTTCTTTGGCCTTACCAATGGTTTGCCATATTTGCTTGTCCTGAATTGCAATTCCGCAGCTATTCCTGATGAAACCCATTTTGCTCATGAAATACCTGGCCCTTTGTTCTTTTAAAGGTGAACAATATATATACGTGTGTGTGTGTTACATATACGTACGTGTATATATTACATTGCATAATGTATACATATCATATTACATATGGATATGGATTGTATTAAATATATGTATATGGAATAGAATAGTGGATATACATATGGAATGCTTATGCTGCCCTGAATGTCATATGTTGAAACCTAATCCTCAATGTGACACTATTTGGAGCTGGGGTCTCTGGGAGGTGATTAAGTCACAAGGGAGGACCCTCACAAATGGGATTCATGTCCTTATATACAAGAGACCCCAGACACTCCAGAGAGTTCCCTTGCCTTTTCTACCATGTGAGGATACAGCATAAAAACAGCTATGAACCAGGAAACAAGCTCTCATCAGACACCAAATCTATGGGTACCTTACTTAATCCTGGACTTCCCAGTCTTTAAACCCATAAGAAATAAATTTATGTTCTTTATAAGCCACCCAGTCTATGGGAATTTTCATCAAAGCAGTTCAAATGGACTAAAACTACATGTGTGTGTACATATACATGCACACACATACGTATACATATATGCATAAGCATATGTGTGTATGTCTGTGTGTATAGGAATATGGGTGTATGTATCTATTTTCTATATGGATTACAATATTCTGCAACCTACTTTTTCACTTAATTTTATATCTTATCGATTGTTTCTTATCAGCATAGAGAACTATCTCATTCTTTTGTTGTCAACATTGTATAGCTATACCATAATAAATGGACATCTACATAGTTTTCAATCATGTATGTTTATAAATGTTCTTGAACTGACTCTCATGCATTTGATGTAATTTCTTCCAGTGCAACTGCTGGACCATGGGGTATGTACATTTTACGTGTTGACAGACATTGCCAAATCATTCTCCATAAAGCCTATACCAATTTCTATCTATTCACCAGCAAGCAGAAGAGTAGGAGCTCAGTGCTGAAAAGATGGAGCCAAATGTTTCTCTTGCCCTTGTCTGTGCTTCGGTCCCTGCTCAAAGCAGACAGCTCTTCTGTCCCTTGGAGGTGGACACAAGCATGGAACTCCCAGGAATGGAATTGTAGGGAGTGGATGCAGCCTGGACGCATTCAGGCAGTGCCCTGGAGGGTGTGTGCACACACAGGCACACAGCATAGCCCCCATGTGCAGCTAGATATGCAGAAACCTTATACGTAAGTGCTATTAAGGAACAAAGCTCTGAACTCCTCGAAGGTCAGGTTTCCAAGTCAGATTCAATAGTGAGATACTAAAGGGATATGTGCATTTTCCTTGACAGAGCCCCTGTGAAATTTAATACTGACAAATGCATTCCAGCACTTGCTGTGTGCCTGGCAGAGAGCCAAATGCTTACTTTGTGTCCTCCTATCACTTCACAGCAACCCTATATTGAAGATGATGTTCTTATCTTTGGTTTTTTTTTGATGGGGATACTGAGTCACAGAGGTATTAATTGATCACATATCAGTAGAAGGAAGCAGTTCAAAGCATGATCTCTAAAAACTTCATGGTCTGGGTTAAAATTCTGACTGTCCCTCTTATTAGCGGCACAGTTGCCGTTCCTCTCTGTGCCTCAGTTTCCTCTTCTGTGAAACACAGACATGGTTGTGAGGATTAGATAAGTTAATACACAGAAAATATGCAATGAAATTTGGCTATCATAGTCTATCTGACTCTTCAAATTGGAATTTTAATCACCATGTTTCAATGTATTCTAGTAGTTCACTTCATTTTTTAAACTAAAGATAAAAAATCTATAAGAGTTTAAGAAAATGAGTGAAAGAGACAAAACAAAAGTTCTATCCTGGAAGTTCTCAAAGTGCACTTAAAGATGTTGCTGGCGCCACCCTTGCGCCTGCTGCAGCATGGCTGGCTAGGCCTTCTTGGTGGGAGCAGGTGACATCGCTGTGAGCGCTGGGGATACAAGCAGAAGTCTGTTAGGCTCATCTGCAGAAATCCAGGCTCTCTGCATTCTAGAATAATTTGATCCACACCATCTGGCAGCTTGAAAGAAGAAGGAAAAGAAGAAGAGGCAGAAGAAACGACAGCCATGTAGCATGAATGTAATTCCGAAACTAAGTTGGGCACTCTCAGTTGCTTCACGTAAGATGAGCCACATTTAAACATGTCAGTACCTCAACCATTGCCGATTTTTTCAAGTGCTATGCGACACATCTTGCAGGTGCTCGTTGAATGTTCTTCAATGATGGTGGAGGTAAATGTATCTACTAGAATAAACTGTATTTTTTATTTGTTTTAGTTTTTCAATTGTTAGACTTCTTGGGGTGACATTGGTTAACAAGAATTACACAGGTTCCAGGTGCACGACTCTGCAGTGCATCGTCTGTGTGTCGTGTTGTGCGCTCACCACCCAGAGTCAGGTCTCTTTCCTTCGCTGTGTATTTGACTCCCCCCCCTCCGCTCCCGCCCCCTCCTAGAATAAACTATATTAAAAAATAAGTAGTATATTGTGCTGTCTTCTCTTTGCATTTGCATAAATTGGCACTCTCTGGAGTAAGTGGCTGACATTTAAAAGAACATGACTGTGTTGTAAAATGTTCCAGAATCATAATTATAGAGCTTTACAAGCCATTTAGTCCATCTCCACCATTCTAAGGTGAGTTTTTGATAATGAGGGCGTGAGCCCAGAACCTCAGGCCCCCAGCCTGGGGGACACTGGGGAGAGAGGTGAAAGATGGGGGAAGCTGGACCACCCAGCTTCCTGCACTCTGGACCTCTCTCCCCTGTTCCACTGTCACTTCCTGGACAGGACACAGAGGCACAACTGCTAACAAGGTATAGACTCTTCTTCTCTTCAAGTTTGCTCTGAGGTGAAGGTGACATGTCTGTGGTTTATTAGGCAGGGCTCTTGGGGCTGGTGTCAGTAGAAAGGAAAGGAAGGGAGTAAAACTGGACAGAAGGAGAAGTTGAGCTGTGAGGCAGCCTCCAGACAATTCTATGGGGCATTCTGAAGCCGGGATGTGCCTTTGGAATTTCCCCAAGCTGAGATAAGGGGGACGGGCCTTCATATCCCCCACCCCAATTGATTAGTCACTGGATGGGGGCCACCCCAGGTGAGGAGGCCCCCTTCTGACGCAAGCCCACAGCTGGGCTGGATGCCCACAGTGCTCCAGCAGCCAAAGGAGAGGTCCTGGGCAGCACGTCACAGTGTCTGTCACACCAGGCACAGAGTGAGCCCTCAGCACATGGGCTGAAACTATCCAGAGGCTTGGGACAGATCTACAAGGAACAGAATAAGTTGTCACCTTTACGATGTGATTTAGGGACAGCAAGAAATGATCGGTTTACCCAAAGTAAAATAAAATTCCATCACTGTTGTCTTGCTAGTATGTCAATGCTCCTAGGCCCTAGAGGTATTCCCATGCAAGGCTACCTCTACAGCATGCAGATCTAAGACACAGCTCGCCACTGAATGTCACTAGTTATATTCCCTTCTCATCTAGGGCACTAGAACTCTCACAGCTAAATCTGCAGCTCATCGATAATAGTGCATGGAATTCTTTGGTTTTCAAAAGCTGTGTCCTCCTTCCCCGCACCCCTAAAATTCTGATGGATAATTTCCCCGATTCTTCTGTTTTAGCATTTATTTATGTCTTACTATTTTAACTTAGGCATTTCCAAAAGCTTTGGAGAGCAAGGCCAAGTGTGAATACATGCATACTGTATGTTTGCAATATTCTCACCACACTCAGTGATTTGGGACGCAGACTCACTGACATCGACGCCTTCTATGACATGAAGGCTAACGGGTGAGATGGGCAGCGTTAGTTTGGGGTCTTCCACGGGATGTTTTGACTTTGGAAGTTCTCTCTTTTGACTCGGCAAAGCTAGAGTCCTCATATCTTGGGGCTGCAGAAGGCATTCTCTACGATAATTAGTTGTGTGAACTTTTCTGCAATGCAACTTTATTTTCTGGATTTACTTCATATATTAAATATAGATTTAAAACACACTGTTGTTGTCCTTAAGGCACAAATAACTTTTCAGTCAGCTTTTAGTGATTTTGCCTAAAAATGCCAACATCTAGCGTTTTGGAGCGAGCGACCACTTTCTCTCCCGTGGTCCCTGCAGGTTGGGCAGTGCTGGTCTCTGTAGGGTTTACCGGTGACCTTAGCCTCTGCCCTTGAGGGGACAGCAGCAGTGAGGTCGTTAAAGCAAATCTGTTCCTGAAAAAAGGCTGCTCCTCCCCCAGCGTTCACTTGGGCGACCCAGAAATTGAGGTCCCTGTCAATTTCAAGTCTGGGAGAAACATGCTTTTGTCACGTTTGAGATGAATAATAAAAGCACATCAAGACGTATGTGTTTCTGATGGGACCTAGACCTGGTCTTGCAGAATGGGATGAATCTGTAAGATGAAGAGTGAATTCTAACATGCAGCCACTGCCACATACTGGGCCTTTGAGGATCGAGCCCAACACACTGGAGCCTGGTGGGCACTGAGGTACCTGAGGGGTTTCGGATCCACCCAGGTACATGTGTGTCATTTGAACGTAGGGACTGTGGGTCTACCGGAACAGAACTGAAGTTCTCCTAGATCCACAACTGGCTACGTATTTCAAAAATCTTTCCATTTCGTCTGTTACCATTTGTTGATCTATTTATTCAATACTTGTTTGCTGAAACCCTACTATGATTCAGGCACATCTAGTGAGAGAGGTGGAGAGCTGAGCAAGGAAATGCAATGGACTGTGGAGGTATCAGGATGGGGGACGTGCAGGGTGAGAAGTAGCTCAAGGTCTGGCCACAATAAGTACTTTCAAGTCGTTGGCTGGGAGCAGGGAAGCAAAGTCTAGCATAGGGAATCCTAATGGGGTGGGGGTGGGGTGCCTGGGAGTTTCCTTGGTCTCAAAGGCCAAGGAAATTCGTCACTAGCTCCTCTTTTTCCACCCTCCTCCCAGCCAGCACCCAGCTTATACCTCGCCTGACACTTCTGTTGCTCTGCTACCCAAAGGACTCCTGCCCCAGCCTTACCCCTGCAGCTCAGGGGGTCCTAAGCAAAGCAGATTCAGGAAACAGCAAAACTGGCGAGAAAAAACATCTCATTTTTATTTTTACTAGCCTTTAACTGAGATTTGGCATTTCCTTTAAATAGGAATGTAGGTGACACACCACCACAGTTGTAGCAGAATTTATGCATTTGCCAGCAATAGAAATCGCAGGTATTTCGACAGCATAAATAATTGTTACAGATATTTCAAAATACCATTTAGGTTCATCAGAACTTGGAACTTACAGTACTTATCAGACCCGCTGCTAGAGCTTGCTAGCTATTACTAAATTATGATTTAACTAACTATTTTGGTAACTGGTTTCCATGTAACTGATCTCCTTTGAAATCCTGTGTTTTTGTTTGACGCACTTGGAGACAATAGCCCGCGGAGTGCAGTCCACAGATCCCACCGTATTGCAGGGCACGGGGAAGACCTGGAATTCGCGCTCGGGCAGGAAAAAGCGCTGCAGAAGTTGTGTGATTAGTCACCCTTTAACGCGATCAGTTCCCAGCTGGGGCTCCCACCTGCCGCCAGGGCCAGCGACCAGGAGGGCAGTGATGCGAAAACGGACCCTGGGCCTGTCCTGGGAAGGTGCAGTGGCCGGTAGTTCCGTCCCAAGCCTGCCCGTCCCACACCCTCCCAACAGGAGGATGACTCTCTCCCCATCCCTTCCTCTTGAATTGGAAAGGGGACAACTTCCGTGTGTGATGCTGAATACAACTTCTCAGGCCAGGCTCTCTGGGGTGTTCTGGCTTCCTCCAGGACAGGCCCCAGCTGAGGGCCCCGGCGACAGCCACACCAGTCTCCGGACCCGGGAGGGAGGACGCTGACTCCAGCCTCAGCCACTGTCTGCGACCTCACGCAGACCCGAGAGCCCCCTGACTCAGCGCAGCCCCAGGGCCTGGAGAGATGGTACCGTGCTCACTGCTGCTTTACCCCTCAGCCTGGTAACTTCTTCCACAGCAGTGGTCACCAGGATAGGAAGTGCTTGGGGTCTCGTTTTGCCTTTTTTCCAGTTAATACTACATATTCTGAATTGTAGCTATGCAACCAAGTGGAAGGTATCTGTAGCCCACACTTGACACCTGTATCCGAGGGAGGCGTTCACGAATGGTTTTGCCTTTTTTGTCTCATACAGACCAGTGCTGTCCAATAGGCCTTTCTACAAGGTTCTTCAGTAAGGAAATCCACTAGCCACGTGGTCATTGAGAACTTGAAATGTGGCTGATGCGACTGAGGAATTGGATCTTAGATTTTATTTCATTTAAATTATTTAAATTTAAATCACCACATGTGTTGCTGGCTACTCTATTGAAAGTATGGCCTGTGGATTCCATGTGTTCCTGATGTCAATTCTTTTCTCTCTCTTTTTTTTTTTTTTTTTTTTGGTGGTTTCCCGCCTGGGGATCGAACCCAGTCCGCAGCATTGAGAGCGCAGAAGCCTGGCCACTGCACCACCAGGGAGCCCCCTGGCGTCAATTCTTACGTTCCTTCAATCCTGCTTTATTTAGTGAAGGAACTGATTACCTGATAGGCATGTCGTCCATTTGAAGACTATTAAAGAGTTTTGTTTTTGGCAAACCAAACCAAACCAGCAAGCCATCCTGCAAAACTAGAAAATCAACAGCTCTCTTAAATTGGCATTTCGGTACTCAGTGGCCATCAAAGTTCTGAGGCTGCCTTATTAGAAGACCAAACAGCATCCAGCCGCCATCACTTGAGTGAAGGAGGGTCCCAGCCCCAGGCCTGCGGGTCCCAGCCCCAGGCCCGCGGGCTGTTCTGTGAAGGCAGAAGCGGACTGTGGTTCTCCACGGGGCCGAGGCGGGTCGAGGCAGGAACCCTCCGGGCCTGCGCGCAGGGAAAGGCCAGCTGGGGGTGGACTTTCACGTTTACCCACCTTGGTGTGGTTTATATTCGTTTTTTTCCAGTGAGCGTGAGTAATATTCTCATGCATACTTTGTATTCTGTAACCCTTGTTGAGAGAACAAGAAAACTTTTGTGTTTTTAAAGGTGTCGTTTTATTTAAAAGAGGGATTTACTGGGTTCTGAAATAGTCTCATCTGAAAAACTGTGAGGGGTATGGCAGACCCACTCAGACTCCGAACTGGCTCGGACTTGGTGCAGTTTTTGTAAGGCCAAGTAGCTGTGTTCCTTTCAATCCTGGCAGACCACACCAACTCACAGGAAGCAGAACGCAGCCAGGATGAAAGCCTGCCAGATCGGCTCCATGAATTAGAATCACTCGTCATCAGTCCATTAATTAACTGGGCACCAAAGGATGTTGTAAAGAGTTCAAAAGTACTTTCCCCAGTAGGTTAAATACACCCCTCCCACCTCATTTGCTCATATGGACACTTCATTCAGCAAACCCTAATTTTCTTCAAAGGAAAAAGTCACTTTCAGTCTTGTAGAGATTTTGCAAATTTTCACAAACTAGAATTTAAAAAAGGTCCAACTGAATAAACTCCTGGTATAAAATAGGAAAAAAACAAAACAAAACAAAACAAACACAACCCAAACCAAAGCAGTAAAGGGAAGAAATAAAACCGTGAATGTTCACTGAACACCACAAAAGGCCATGGATTAAAGAGGAAAGAAAGGACATGTTTCTGCTTTCGGCGCTTACGTTTTAATCAGCGATTGACAACGTAATTACAAAAGGAACAATATTGGCCAACTGTCAGTATTTGGCTAGGATTTCTAGTTCTCCTTTCAGTAGTGGCTGAAAAAGAAAAGATGTTTCCAAATTCTGGGCCCTCAAGCAAAATGTTTTAGAAAGCAGCTTTCTAATCATTCTAAAAATTACTCCAAGAAATACAAAAAGCTAAAACAAACTGCTCAAGGGATGCAAGCTCATTGTAGAAAAGTATTTAAAAACACAGAGAAGCAAAAGAAGATACAAATTACCTATAACCGACTCTTCAAAGATAAACTGCACTTTTCACATTCTTCCTGAATTTTTATAAGCTTCCATTTGCCTGTGTATTTATTTGCCAAAATAGTACCCCACATATTGTTTGAGACCTGTTTTTCTTCCTCTTAAATAATAAATCAGCAACATGTTTCCATGGCAATAGGTAAACAATCACAATATCTTTGAAGCATTTCACTTCATAGGTGTTCCATAATTCACTTCATCAACCCCTCCTATTGGATATTTAAGTTATTATGATTATTTTGCCAAAAAACCCCCACAATGCTGTAATCAACAGTCTCATTGTTTTGTCTTTGTGTATGTCTTTGATTATTTCCATAGGAAATGATACTAATGGGTAAAAGAACATAGCATATACATTTGTAAGAAAATACTGGAATGAAAATAGTTCGAATGAAATTCAAAATATGTAATAGGATGGCCGACGCAGTCTGACAGGTATATCGGACCAATTAGCTGTGTGATCTCAGACAGGGTAGCAGCCGGCTCTCAGCCTGAGTATGTGGTGGAGAGCATGAGGGCTATGTGGCTCGCGGGGAAGATGCGAAGAAATAATGCATGTAGGGGTGCCCAGCACGGTGCCAGGCACATGGCAGGTGCTTCATCAAAGTCAGGTCCTTTCCTTCCTCAGCCCCCACCCAATATGAAACCTCATCCAAAGAGAAGAAAGGAGGAAGGAAAGGAGGGAGGGAGGGAGGGAGAAAGAAAGAGAGAGCGTAGAAGAAGGAGAATACAGGAGGGAGGGAAGGAGGGAGGAGAGAGGGCGAGTGAGGATTGCAAGGAAGGGGGGGTCACGGGACGGAGCACGAGGTGTAGCAAACAAAGAATGTGGGTCTACGTGCCTCTTTGCACGAGAAGGCTCGTGATGACATTTCATGCTTTCTTTCTTTCTTTGTTTTTCATGGCTAGAGTTTCCCCAGCCTCGCACGGTGGCAGCTTTACAGTGCGTTACTTCAGCATTTCAAGCTGCCCTTTGGGTATTATGAAAGGTTAAAACCCACACAACAGGGCAGAGGAAAGCTTGTTTGCTGCAAGATTCATGCCTGGTCTTGAACGGTACTTTCCTCCCTTGCCCCACAAGCACCGACGGCAGGGAAGATGGATGCCACACCGAGGGCGTGGGTGATGCATGCAAATGGGGTTCTGCATGGGCAGGTTGAGTTGGGGAGGGCTTCTTGCTAACTCCCTCGCATACCTGGATTCGTGCGCCCAGGTGACAGCCACCCAAGCACTCTCCCCGCCCCCATCTCCCCGCCTAGCTTCTCTGTAGTCTCTTTCCTGTGCAGGGGTCTCCTGGGAGTCCTTTACACGTCAGAACACATTTCAGTCAACTGCTGCCTTTCCCAGGGGCATCAAGCTGCCTTTCAGGGTGCAGCTCTCCCTGGGGGACGTGAGGGTTGTCAGGGTTAAAATGTTTATTAATCATTCGGGCAGCCCGGCTCCCTTTCCTGTCCTTTCGTGGAGCGGCATTTTTAAACACATGGCGTCCCAGGCTGTGTC
This sequence comes from Lyroderma lyra, assembly GCA_004026885.1. Taxonomy (NCBI): domain Eukaryota; kingdom Metazoa; phylum Chordata; class Mammalia; order Chiroptera; family Megadermatidae; genus Lyroderma; species Lyroderma lyra. The sequence goes on from PVJL010008501.1 coordinate 17,470, forward strand.
ACACACTGGACCACCGTGCCCAAGACAGACAGGCGTCCGCACTCGTGCTGCTTTTCGTTTCGGTTAGAAGGACAGGCAAAACCCAGGCTCACAAATGCATGCCCAATTCTGAAGTCACCAGGAGGGCTTACTCTGGGGAGAACGGTCTAGAAAGACTCCCTTCTCTTCAGGAGCAGTGATATGCAAACCCTGTTCTATCATTAGAACGTTTCTTTTTTGTCCAGAAATGAGCGTGTCCACCACGACATCACTAGGGGAGATGGTGCTTTTGTCCATTTTGATAGTAAGTGACACTCTGAGTGCCTACTACGTGCCAGGCCGGCTAACAGGCTTATTGCTGTATCTAGTCTTTATGACAGACCTTTGACACAGAAATTATGGTCTCCGAAACCTCAGAGAGGTTTTCCCAAAATCAACTGGACGTAAGTGACAGAGCAAAAACTTGAATCCAACTCCATTTGGCCCCACTATCAGTGCATTTGTTTGTTTGTCTTTTGTTTTTTTGTTTTGTTTTTTGTGACACCAGCTTCCCTCCCTTCCTAAGAGGTAAGAGGCTTGGGGCAACAGGTTGTCCTTCAAACTCTTATTCTACAAAGGGTGAATGGTTCAATTGAGAATTTACCTGGATTAGTTTCCCTGCAAATGACAAAGGCATCTTTTTTTCTTTCGCCCCATGGAAAGAGTCAATAAACCTTGAATTTCCCCCTGGTCAGTTGATGCCGGAGACACAGAACACAGGTGTGGGGTGGCACTCCATGCCCTCTCTCCCCCTGCCTCCACCTCTGCCTACCCCTACATCCCCCTCCCTTCCCCTCCAGATTAGTTTGCATCTCATTGACATTAACTATCTCATGTTGACATGTTCCTCCCTCTCCTGGAGCTCACCATCATTACAGATTCAAACAATAGGCCTGCACTCAGGTCCCCTGTGATGACACTTACAGAAATTATTATCATGTAACTACTAGGACACAGAAACATTGCACAGAAAGCATGGCTTTGCAAGGAAAGCCTGGTATTTTCCCACTAGAAATCTGTTCAGAATTTTCTCTCATAATACAGGTACCCTCTGAGGAGAAATGCCTTGAATGCTTCCAGCTAATAACTTAACAAGGATGAATATCAATAACATTTACTTGCGTGTGGCGCTTCCCACAGTATATCAGAACTTACGCGGTTGTCAGGCAGAAGTGATGCCCGAACTTGAGTTATGATTTTATCACAAAATCATAGCCATACATGCTATGATCTTGTAATAAAAATATGGTATAGATTACCAGCTCATGAAAAGGGGCATTATTTGTGTAACCATAAGCATGTATGGTTATGATTTTGTAATAAAATCATAACTCAAGTTCTGGGCGTTACCTCTGCCAGACCCTGTGTTAGTCCTGTGGTCCTCCCCTAAAACATGGCCCACAAACCATTATTTTCACTATGGGTAAAGGAGCATGCAATACCCGTCTGTGATTGTAAGACGTAACTGGCCCCACATCCAAGGCTTTGGAAGTGGAGGCCACGTGCTCTTTTCAAATACTGTTTAACACTACCAGTCAGTTTTTAGGGCCTTACTGTGGGAGCTGGCAGGAAAAGAAGAGTTCAGGAGAAGTAGGACATGGGATAAACAGAGGAAGTTGGGGTGTGAGGATTGACTGAATGATTAATTCACGCATTCAGTCATAAATTTAACAGGCATTTATTGAACAGTCACCTACTACTGTATGATACTATATGATAGACTAAACGCCAGGGGGGATAATACTTGTATATGCTGGCATTTGCTTTTTCCCTGGCTTGCAGATTGACTACATTTCCCAGCCTCCCTTGTGGTTGGGAGTGGCCATGTATACCTGTATTCCATCTCATGGAATGTGACCAGCAAACCTCACTTCTCCCTGCTCTTTCCCTGTCATGCAGATGAGCATGGACAGCTGGGAACCTCTGAATTATTTTGCTCCCACCAATTGGAACACCCATTAGACATAAACTTCTATTATATTAAAGCACTGAACGTTTAGAGTTTATCTTTCATAATGATTAGGGTTACCAGCACTTCCCAACCAGGTTGCAGGTAAGAATTAAGCCCTAATGCCCTAAGCATCTATTGTAGATAAAGAATTAACTGTTGTCCTTTGCATTTGACATGGTACTAGTTACATTTCATCCTTGGGAGAATTGAGAAAGTATTTACTCACCTAATTTTCCATGGAGTTTAAGTCTCTTGCAGAAACTCTGTGGAGAAAGGGTGGCTATGCTCGAGCAACCCCTGTTCGCCAGACGTTTCTTGCAATCTTGTTGTGGAAGTTGGACAGGTGTAGAAATCTCTAAAAGGGAATATGAAGAAGAATACCATGACTTCCTTTCTTGCTTCTGACGAGCCTGGGAAGGAGACTTTATTATTGTCATTTTATAGATTGTGAAGTTGAGCAAATGTTCAAGGTCACTCGGCTAGGAAGTAATGGGGCCAGGATTTGAACCTATGTCTGAGGGACTCTTGCTCATGCCAGGAGAGACCCTTTGCTCATGCCATTGCAAAATAATCAAGTTTAATCTAATCCACCATTCTGTTTAGGGTACCCACAAGGATCAGATGGCCTAAGATCTTTCTCTATTTTTGAGGACAAACACTTCCCTCTAGAGAGGTTGGGTCTCTCCCCAGCACCTCTGTGGTCTTGGTCGCCTCTGACTTGTCATGTCTTCATCAGAATTTTCCAATCCTGGCTCGTTTATGGGAAAGTGATAATAATATCATTAAAAGCCATTTATAGAAGCAAACGAGTGAAAGAATAGTCATTTACATTCTGACTTTGGGAAAAGTGGACTAATTTATGAAAATTTGGGAGGCGTGATTAGGAAAGAAAAGGATTGTTAGTTTATGGAGAGAATTAGGTTAACTAACAACCATCTTCCAAGAGCTTAATTAAGTCTCTCAGCCCTCCAGTGAGGCCAGGAAATAATTGATTTCTGCGTTATTGGTGGGGAGAGTAACGGGGGAGATCATTTGCCCGTGGCCAACAAGGGAACCAGTATCTGTCCTGGGATTAACATCTAAGATTTTTCTGGCTCTCAGTCCTTTGTTTCTCCTTTGAATCTGGAGTGCTCAAGGCCCAGGAGAACTTTTTTGTATGAGAACCGCAGAGCAGGACCGTCAACTAAGCTCCTCCATGCGAATGAAGGACCGAGTAATTAAAGATTCACTCCCTTCAAAGAAGTAACACAAACAACGCACCGCTTGTGGGAGTCAAGGCCACGTGGGTTTATTTTAATAACTTTTCATTGTAAGACCTGCCCATCACCAGTGATGAAAATATTCAGAGATCTCCAAATTGAAAACAATGTCTAGAAGAACTAGAGAGAAAGAGAGAAAGGAAATGGGGGGGAAATTAAAGAAGAGTGAGTTACAGAGGAGGGAAGAAAGCATTCTACGAGAAGAATTCACTGATTATTGAATGCTCACTCTGCACAAGGAATGTTTCCTTACAAGAACTATATGTGACGGGCATTCAATTGTGTTACACGGATGTGAAAACGGAGGCTTAGATGCAAAGCATTTTGTCCAATCTAAGAAGGGAGAGAATCAGTGTTCAAATTCAAGTTTGCAAGTCAGCCTGTTACCTTAATGTGGAAACCAAAAGCAAACACACCCACGAACCAAAAACCCACTCACGTCTACCTCCTACGTGTCTCTCTCTTTTATCACTCACGTGGAACACCTCATTCCCGACACTTCTAGTTACCAGATATGTCAGAAGAGTGTGGGTTTTCTCCCACCAAGCAATTCTCTGACACCAGCTGAGTGTCCCACAATTTAATTCTGACACTATCAACCCCCTTCAGATATCATCACACGTAGTGGGTCCCCACTCGCAACTCCGACTTGGCTACATATCGAAGGTTCCCATGCATTTCACCCCCTTGGATTTGATTAATTTGCATAACTGACGATTAACTTTGTTTTTAGCCCTTCTTCTTTCTCAAGAAAATGGGGGCGGGGCTGAAAAGTCCAAGCTTCTGACCAGGGCTTGTTCCTTCCAGTGACCAGGGTCCCTCCAGAGTAGGCTGACCAGATGTACCGTTTTAAACAGGACAGAAAACGAGACTGCACCATTTAAAACAGTACGTCTGGTCAGCCTAGTCTCACTGGGCTGAATTCAAGGGGTCAGTAGGCTGACCATACGTACCGTCTGAAATGGAATAGTACCGTTATTTTCTATCCCGTTTACAATGGTACATCTGGTCAGCCTAATCCAGAGTCACCTGGTTAGAACAAGTTACAAGGGTTTCAGGAGCTCCCTGCTGGGCACTGGGGGCAGAGACCAGTACTATTTTCCATTACTTCACACTCACCACTGCATTCTACTGCTCTCCACTTACAGATCTGATTATAGGAGACGGGGAGAAGAACTATTGGAATTCATGTGCTTACATGTACATTTTTCTCTGCTCGACCATAAGTATCTTGAGGACCAGAATCAAGATTTAATATCTTTGTCACCCCAGAGCCTAAAGTAGTTCATGAAAGGCAATAAATGTTTGTTGTATAAATGAATGAACATCTGTAGAGGCCAAGGACCAAACACCTCACCTTCGCATCTAATCCTGAAGTCATCTGTGGTCCCCCAGGCTTTCAAAATAGAAGTCACATTGGCTTGTCTTCCTCCAACCACCCCACACCCAATTCCATGGGCTGAGGAAGTCCAAAGCTCTGTCTGGAACGCCTGGAAATTCTGGGGTTCAGGGACAGCTGTGTGTGCTCTCAGCCCCTCCCTCTGCCTCCGACCCCTGTATTGGCCTGGCTGCTCCCACTGTGCATTGCGGATCAGATCCCGGCTTCATCACTTGAAGTTACGTGACTTTAGGCGGGTCTTGTTTTGGATTCTGAGACTCAGTTTCCTCGTCTAGAAATGAAGGTCTTGATTTAAATAAGAACGGCAGACTCTAATCTCTGCAAATGTCAGGCAAGTATCGAGGATGAGTGATTCAGACCTTTAGTGTAAGACAGCAGGGCGTGGAATCCCTGGCCGGGGCACTGGTGCCTGCTATACCTCCTCCTCTTCAGCTGACTGTTGTTGTGTGAGCATGAGGGCCTAGTGTGGCCATATTTCCTTTTTTTTTTTTTTTTTTAAAGATGCAGGCAGTCTGGATTGTTTTGTGAGATCTTCCAGTTCTTGAACATTGGCACAAAAATGTTCAGAAACACAGAGAGCCAATCTCAGCGTATCTGCGTGCTGAATTCAGCCCAGAGCCTTGAGGGTACAGCCTCCAGGCCGGATGATATCTAAAATCTCTTCCTCCTCCTAAAGCAGTGGTTCTTAACGTTCCTAAGGCCGCGACCCTGTAATACAGTTCCTCATAGTGTGGTGACCCCTATAAAATTATTTTTGTTGCTACTTCATAATTGTCATTTTGCTGCTGTTATGAATTGTAATGTAAATATCTGCTATGTGTTTTCCAATGGTCTTAGGCGACCCCTGTGAAAGGGTCGTTCGACCCCCAAAGGGGTCGCGACCCACAGGTTGAGCACCGCTGTATTTGGCCTGGTAGCCCCGGTTGTCCCTGCAATCGCTACGTTATTGGCTCTCGGTACTATTTCTGCTACAGTTTAAGCAGAGTGGACTAGGGCTTAAGTGTAACCGTGTTTAAAAACACCCTGAGGAATTCCATATGGTACGCCGGATGTGAAGCTGGCTTAATTCGAAGAGATTAAATGTACTCAGGCAATCGCAGACTTGCCTGTTTTGTAAATCAGTGCAATTTGTCAGTGGCAGGCCAGGAAGGGATGCGCTTTGGGAAGTGCAGCTGGTGTGCCCGGGAAGTCCAGTGGTGGGAGCCCCGGAGGCAGGCCGGGGTGGCAGCCCCTCTCCTGACCACTCACACCTCTTCCTCTTTGCACCACACGCACGCACGCACGCACGCACACACAGACACGCACGCACACACGCACACACAGACACGCACGCACGCACGCACGCACGGCCGCTCCCCCACCCTCGGTTTAGTTTCCTGTTTCTTAATTAGAACCTTATCCAAAAGAAAAGGGTTTCCTTTATGCGTTCAGGGACAGTGTGGAAAACGCTTAGCAACGTGGGACCAGGCGTCTCTAACGGTCCTGGCAGAAGCTCTCCCTTAGGCGCCTGAATGCCGGCGGTGCAGACCCTCGCTCTTGCAGCCCTACCTGCCTGTGGCAGGTGGTGGGGATCGCCGCCATTCTCGTTTGTAGCATGATTTCAGCTGCAGAAAATGGACAGAGACCCCTTAGCTCACTCACTACTAACCAGTTCGGCCGCGGGCCGCTGATACCGGAGGTCAGAAAGGCTCACGCAGCGATAGAAGACCTTTGGTGACTTGAAACAAAGACCACTAAGCCCGGAGCCGCACCTTTTAGGTTAACCTCAAGTACAGAGTTCTGTGATAGCTAGGGGAGTGTTACAGTAGCACCTCACTGCTAGCTGTCGGTTTCTCTGTGGTTGAGGGCAAAAGTTCTCGTTCTCGGAGGCCTTTCTTTCTTGTGTATCAGGGATTAGCTGCAAGGCAAGTCCAGAGCCGCATGGGCTACCTCCTGGCCGGGAGGAGAAGCAGGGACTGGGTGGGGGCTCAGCGGAGGTCGGAGGGGAAGCCATGTGTGTAGGGAAGAGGAACCTCGGGGTGCGAAGGTGAAACTGGAGGGAGTCTGGAGCCGCCCCGGAGGTGCTGACCTCTGAGGTCCAGCGTGGTTGAGGTCGCACAGTTCATTTAAAGGACCCAGAATGGAGTGAACACCACGAAACCACCAAGAGCGTTCTTTGATTCAAAACTCAACTAAGCCACGTGAACTTGGAATTTCCTGCTTCAACATCCCCTGTACAATTTATGTATATATTTTGGGTTTAGTGAAAAGGAAACCTAAAAATAATAACTATTTCATTCTGATTATGAAACCAATAAATAAAAATGAGGGTAAGTACCCATGCATATGGGAAAATGCTAAAAACACTGTGGTATATCCCTACTGTAGAAATATGTGCTGTGGCTAAACTTAGGCTTAAAGTGTGATACGATCTACATCAAGCTTGTCCACCCTGAGGCCCAGGACGGCTTTGAATGCAGCCCAACACAAAGTCGTAAACGTTCTTAAAACATTACGAAAATCATGCACAGACCTTTTTTTTTAGCTCATCAGCTGTCGTTCGTGTATCTTATGTGTGGCCCAAGACAATTCTTCTTCCAGTGTGGCTCAGGGAAGCCAAAAGATTGGACACCCCTGATTTACATCAAAAAGAAAGGCCCCATGACAATGCCATGTGTCACATATGAAGCTGTCACTATGTAAGTAAATGCATGGAAATTGGTACCAAAGGACTCACCAGGTAAACTTCAAACTGTGGCCGGGCCGGCAGGGGCGGGTGAAGTGGTAGCATGGACTGGGTGATGATTAAAGGGTTTAAAAGCAAGAGTTTGCTAGAATAGAATGTCAACCAAATTTGATAAAGAAGAAAAGAATTTAAAACATTTTTTAAAATTAAAAAATAATTCAAAAGAAGATCAGTTGACACTGATAGATGCTGGTTTCTCTTTTCCCCCTTGAAGGAAATTGCTGGCTGTGTTTACCTTTGGGGGGATGCCCAGAGGATGTAAGCAGATAGGAAGTTCCACTCTTAATGTTCTCCATGCTCTCAATTTTTAACCATGTTTATATGTTACTTTAAAAATAAGAAGGCCAAGAGAATTTCCTGGGTCATAAGAAATGGGTCTCTTTTTGCTCTTTTCTTTATACTTATCTCTATTCAAGGAAACTAATAGACACTATTTAAAAGGAAGTTACATGAAGTACTATGTAATCCAGGTTGACAATTTTAAAAATAAAGGAAAGCACAAAATAGAATTTAAATCCTTCCTATTCTCCCGTCAAACATGAGAGTCATTAATAGCATTTTGGTGATTTCCTCCCTCATTCAGTCCTTTTTCTTATGCTCATTAAATGTTTATTTTAATAAAATTGAGTTATATTTTATGTTCAGTTTTGCATTCTGTTTCTTTTACTTAGTAATGTATTACGAACACTTCACGAGATCAGATATTCTTTAAACAACTTAATTTGTAATAGTTGTATGAAAGTACCGTGTATGTACATACCTACTATGATATATTATATAATCATGATTATGATGCCAGTAGTTAAGATGTTACAGAAATAAAGCCCTGCATAAGGGCTTTCCTTATGTTGTCTCATTTCATCCTTCCAACAGGCCCATAAGTCAATGTTATCGTCTCCATTTTACAGCCGAGGAAGCTGAGGCTCAGCCAGGTGACAAATGGAACTGGCCCAAGGTGTCAAAGCCAGTGGGTGGCTAAGCCAGGTCTCATACTCATACCTCTTGTCTTAACTACCATGTTAAACGGCATCCACAACCCTGTGCTATTAGATGTGATTGTCTATTTATCTAATCCCCCGTTGTTGGATATATGCTTGCTTTAAAATTTTTACTACGTTGAATTGCACAACTTTGGCGACGTCTCAGAATCCCTTAACCTAATTTCCTCAAGGTGGAATTAACAAGTCAAAGTGAGAGAACATCTTTCAGTTCCTTGCAATATATCCACAGGCATGCTTTGGAGCTATAGATAAACCCTTCCAAAAAGAAAGGGCACTCTAGAGGAACGAAGGACTGAGACAATCGCGGTCCTTCTGGGTTGTGGACTGAGCTGGATCTTGTCATCTGGATGATGACACTCAAGTCACACATCTGGCTCCCAGAGAGTTTTAATGAATTTGTCTACAATGACATTATGCTCCGTAAGCACAGAGTCAGGCAGAGTGGTGACCAAGGGCTCCTACAGCACCACGTAAGTGCACGTCTTGCTACATGCCTCCTCTCAAGTTTCTGTTATTTCAAATGTCAAATGCACTTCGCCGCAAGCCTTCTTGGCCTTTTAATTTTTAAATCCACATGCATTTAATTTATTTATGGGATTTCTATACAACTTGAGGGGAAATTTAATTCATATACTTCTGGTTTGTCTTCACTTAAATCACTTGATGGCTTAAGAAACTTGGTTGGTTTTCTTAAATAAGAAATTGTTTGTGTAGCTTCTTTCCAGAGACAGGATGCTTGAGAGGGGTCATTCTTGTCGAAAAAAAAATCTGTACGAAGTTAGGAAGGTGATAGACTTGGGGAATGGCAGGCAGGCTCTCAGCCATTTTTTAAAAACATTCTTGCTAGTCAAGAGGTTATAGAAAGGAACAAATAATTGGTAAAGCTGCATCTTTGTCCTTGGCCTCATTAGTTTAATTTGGGAGCCGACCACTATTACGAGGATGGGTCAAGAAGCGTGGGGGCACCTCAAAATTTAAAATTTTCTCATTCAGAAGAATTAATTGGGCATCTGAACTCCCCAACTGGTTCTTCTTACTAAGGTAACCGAGTTGAGAGACTTCCAGCCCCAAGCAGCCCAAACTTGGTATTTTCTTAAGTATTTCAACCTGGAGGTGAGTACATGTGTTATTTGGCTTTGTTCTTGTTTTGGGTTTTTTTTTCCCTCATTTTCCTTTTTACTCATTAGGGGAAATTTCAAACCTTCAGAAAAGTTGGAAGAACTGCATGGTGAACACCCACATATACAACACCTTAATTCCACTGCGATGAACATTTCGCCCTATTTGCTTTATCACATATCAATCCATCTCTCCATGCATCTGTCAATTCATCTTGTTTCTTAGTGGATTTCAAAGTAAGTTGCAGACATCAAATGCAAGCCATTAACTACAGTTTAATATTTATTTACATAGCCTTTTTTTTCCCCAAGGAAAAATTTTCCTAAGTGAAATGCACAACTCTTAATTGCACCATCTGATGGGTTTTGACTCATATGTACCCCTGAGTAACCCCAATCCCATCAAGATATAGAACATTTTATCCCCACAGAACTTCCTTTGTACCATTTTGCAATTAACCTCTCATCCTTTGCTTCAGACCCCGTTCTAATTTCTGTCCGTATATATTAGTTTTGCCTATGCTAGAACTTCACATAAAAGGGAATCATACTGCATGAACTACCTGCTTAGTCAAGTTGCCATGGATTTGTGTTACTTGTAGCTACAGGCCTCCTAATTGAAACACCAAGTATTGGAGGTTGATCTTTCTTGCTGTATGTTATATATCGGAATTTCTCAGGAACACATGAAAATGGAAATGAAGTCACCACTTTATTACTAACACCTTGCTAGAATTATATTAAATAAGCTGTAAGATTATTCTCCCTAATAAAGTAACATTCTGTGGAGAGGCTTGCCAGAAAAATACAAGTTGTATTTTGGAAAGAATCCTTTCCCACTTGAATTACCCTCCTGCCTCATAGAACCACACTGGCCTGCCCTAGTATCGATATGCTATAATTTTGTCTGCCTTCGAATACTGGAGTTGGAAGTCCAAAGCAAGATTCCACCTTTCAGCTGAGAAGACCTTTGCCCCACCCTTTTGACCATGACCCAGGCCTGAGCCCAAATGTAGTGGTATTGAAGGTGGAGCAGGTCAGCAGTAGGTGGCGCTCTTCCTCTGAACCACGACCCAGACTGGCCACCCCACTTCCAGCTAAGACCAGAAACTAGCCACAGAAAGGTCCCTTGTGAAAGGGACAATAAAAGTCTTCATATACTTTCAATTTTGAAGGCTGCTTAGACAGTCCTTGGCTGGAGTCCACTGGGAGCTGTATTTAACCATTCGCAGGGCCTTTTACTTGGAAGCAGTAGCCTTGGGTATCCTAAGACCAGACCTCCTGCGATCCTATTGAAAAGAATGCTCAGTACATACCAGCGTTAAGAATCAGCACTAACGTGTCTGGGGAAGAAAAACCTGGGAAGGAAATTGGCAACTCGGTAGAATCTGAATGTTAATCAGTGATAGTAGAGTAATTTCACTAGGGAAGAAATAGAATAGTTCACTCCTTTATTCATTTATTTGTTTATTCAGTATTCAACACTGCGGGGGGGCATGGAGTCTAATTTGCTAAGAAATGGTTCTTAAGAGTCAGAGTTGGGTTTCTGCCTGAGCTATTCCCCGAGTCTCAACTTTTTGATCTGTAAAATGATATACTTACAGGACATTTAAGTCCTTGATTCAACAAGTATTTATTGATCATCTACTATGCTCCAGACACTTCTCCAGGTACAACATGAGCAAGGCAAGGTCACTGCTTCCATGGGGCTCTATGGCAGGCTGTACTTTCAAAGATAGCTGTGTCATTAGATGTCATCCCACATTCTCCTCTCCTCCTCCTCCTTTTAATGCTATTTCTACTTTATCTTAAACATCCTTGAAAACAATGAAAACAAACCAAACCGTGAATACATACTTACAGTTTTGTTTTAAATTACTGTTGAGTTACTACTGACATGGAAAAATCTATACACATTTAATGTATGTAACTCGATGAGTTTGAAGATATGTATACACCTGTGAAACCATCACCACCATGAAAGCCGTAAACATACCTATCACCTCCCAAAGTTCCCCCCCTTTATTATTGTTACTGCTTTTATGACTTGTGGTAAGAATACTTACCATTAGATCTGCCCTCTTAGCAAATTTGAAGTGTACAATACAGAGTTACTAGCTATAGGCACTATGCTGTGTAGCGGGCCTCCAGAACTTATTCATCTTGCATAACTAAAACTTTGTACTATTTGGCCATCGCGTCCCATCTCCCCTTCCCCCCAGGCCCTGGCAACCACCATTCTACTCTCTGCTTCCATGAGTTTGACTTCTTTAGATTGCACATGTAAGTGAGATCACACAATATTTGTTTTTCTGTGTCTGGTTTATTTCATTGAGCATAATGTCCTCTAGGTCCATCCATGTTGTCACAAATCGCAGAATTCTTTCTTAAGAGTGAATTACATAGCATTGCATGTACGAGGGTCTGTCCGGAAGGTATCCAACAGTCTAAAATGAAAAACAGGGGCATTTGTGGCTGGATTTTTTGGGGACAGCACATCCTCTTCTTACACTGTGACACTGGTGCTCCTCCGTGGAGAGTGTGGGGTCTGTGTTCCTGCCCTTGAACTGGGATCAGGTCGTGACCATGGTGAAAGTGATGCTCCATAACCTTCAAGCCTGCACCATAAAAGGAGAGCTGGCACCCTCCTCCTCCTGGCCCTCTCTTGGGACCTCCGAGTTGACATATAGGAAATCCAGCTACATCGTTGCTGCTATGCTATAGGGGTCACACAGAGACAGAAAAAGATGCCGAAACAGCCCCAGTTGTTCCAGCCTCTAGCCTTGGAGTCTTCCAGCTTTGGGGCCATGAGAGCTCAGCCACCCCGCTGTGCTTTTCCTGACTCCTTACCTTCATAATCTGCGAGCATAATACATGGTTGTTTTATGCTATGACTTTTGGAGCAATTTGTCACGTGAGCTGTGTAGTTACTAGTTACCCTAGTAACTAGAACAAGCTATATGCATGTTGGAGAGACAGAAAGGGAATGAACAAATAAACACATGAGATACTGTTAAAACATGGCTACAGAACCGAAAATAGGGTGATGTGACCGGGGAAGGGGGATAAGGAAATCCTGGCAGAAGAGGGACTATTTGCACTGTGGAGACCAGCAAATGTAAGGAGCATTTGGAGGACAGGACTAACAGCAAGTACAAAAGCCCTGGGGCAGACTGGAACTTGGCATGTTCCAGGAACTCAAAAATGACTGTGGCCCTGGATTCCAGTGAGAGGACGATGGCAGTCCAAGCTGAGAGCAGAGCAGACAAGGTCATTTCATGCAGGGACGTGTAGGCCAGAGCTAAGGGTATGGATTTTTGTCCAAGTCTAAGGGGAAACTACTGAAAGATTCTCAGCAGTGAAGGGGTATGGTTTTTATTTACATATTAACAAGATCCCTTTGGCTACAGTGTAGGGGAAGGGATGGAAAGGTAAGCACTAAAGTAGGGAGGCTGCAGCCTCAGCCCAATTTAAGAGCCGATGGCAGCTTGGGGCAGCCCGGAATCAGTGGGTGTGCTAAAAGTGACAATGACGACTAACGTTGCCTGAGTGGTATTCAGGTGTTCTTAGAGCTGTACGTGGATGCTTTGATTTTGTTCTCACAACAACTCTATGCTGTAGGCTCTGTTTATCCCAAGTGAGGGTTCCAGTATGTTTTCCATGTTCTGTGATAATACATTGCGGGGACAGTTTCCTAACCCAGGCCGCCCTGGATGGCACCTGGTGGGCAGACTCAGGACGTGCTAAATGGCTGCCTTTGGAGGAGGGCTAAGGAAGAACTCAAGGAGGGTGGCTGTGGCCAGTCAGGAGGGAGGTGGTGCCATCTACTGAGATGGGGAAGTCTAGGGCGAGGAGAGGCAAGCGTTCTCTCGTCATAAGAATGGACTGCAGCAGTGACAAGGGCAGCACAGTGAAGGTTTACATGCACTGACCGCCTGCCATGTGCAAGCACTCTACCTGACCCAGCCCATTTAACTTTGCCACAACCCTAAGAAGTAAGGCGCCATTTCCCCCCTCATTTTACTGGTGATGAAACTAAGAGACAGGGAGGCTGAGGAGTTTGCCGGAGCTTACAGAGCTGGAAACTGGGCTCGGGATTCCGGCGGGCTGGCTGCCTGTTCTCAGCGTGGCACACACGGCTTCTCATTAAGTGAGCAAGTGCTTGGTGAGCACGGAGCGCCGTGCCCAGCGTTTAGGAAGTGATCAGTGGCAGCTGCTATTATGATGATGATGATGATGATGATGATGATGATGATTATGGTTATTGAAATGTAGTTGATCTTCTCTGGAGTACATGGCATTGTGTTACTAAGAAATGGAACCCAAAAGGTGCCCTCAGGAAAGATGCCACGGCCACAGCAAACCCAGACTCACACGCGTGCAAGTTGAAATGATTCAAGACACCCACACAGCCATGCAGACATCAGAGGAGGAGGAGCCACAAGGCAGGGTGCTATGAAGTGCCAAAGGAATGAAGAGCATATGTCTGATGTCACAGATTTCCCCCCAAATATCTAGAACAACAGTCAAGCCTTGTGCCAGGATTATTAACACACGTGCTCACAACAGGGAGAGTCCTTCTCTATAATTCAGTGTGCCCTGTCAGGACCCAAACCAAATGTCAGAGATCGGCATGGTGACATTTACACTGTTTTAATTACCCGGCAAGATTAGTGTTTGTGGACTCGTTAAGTAGTTCCCAAACAAAGCAATGAAATTTGATGGTTGTTGTGCAACAAAGCTCATCCCCATTTTCCTGCTTAATTCCATCTTCCCTCCTCCCTCCCTCCCTTCTCTTCTCTCCCTTCTTCCTCTTCTTCCTTCGTCTTCTCCCACCCGTCTTCCCTCCCTCCTCTCTCTCTCTCTCTCATCTCTCTCTCAATCAAGACAAATGCCTTGATGTTTTGATACAATAAAAATAAAAAATCTTGAGCTGCTGTCACTTTTCTTGCTTTATAAAACCGTATTTCCGCCCTCCCCACCCCCCACCATGGTTCCCCAAATATCAGAGAATCAAATTAATAAGTTAAGCTATGTTTTGGGAGGCTTTTCACATTTCCTTAAATTTAAAACTAAACCCCAAACATGTAGAAATAGGAAACATTTAAAAATATATAATCACACCATCACACCACTTCAACACAACTTCTGATCGTACTGGGTGTGTTTTCATGTAGATTTTCATTTTCCCATGCTTATTTTACACAGCTGTAATTCTACTGTACTTACAATTTTGTGTCCTGCTTTTTTGTGTAAATGTTTATCAGGTATACCTTTCTATGCTATTAAGTAATCTTCCAAATTTTTCTGGAGGAGTCTATTGAATGAACCTCCCAAAATTTCTAAACCATGTAATGAAATCACTTTTAGAATAAGGAAATGAATAAACAAAATGAAATACATAAATTAAACAGTGTTACTTCTCCCATTAATGTTGAACTTGGCTAGGCCTCATGTAAAGGAGTTGAGTGTTCTGGTTCTGAGTTCGGCCACTTGTTAGCTGTGTGACCTTAGGAAAGTTACTTAACTGCTCTGGGCTTTAGTTTGTTCACCCATAAAAATGTAGCTATTGACAGTGTCTACCTCATAGGAATGGGATAATCTGCCTTGAAATACCTATGACAGTAGTTGTCACATGATGAGTGTTCTATAAATGTTAGCCATCATTGCTGTTAACTTCCAAGCATGATTTTGGTGCAATGAGCATGAGATTAGGGATCACAAAGTTTCAGCTCCAGACCTGGAGTTGCGCACTTGTTGCTGGTTTATTTACCTGTAAAATAAAGCATTAAGTACTTGTCATTTCAAAAAGAACTTGGAAGGAGGCGAAGACCTCCATGAATGTAAGAGCTCACGCACATGAGGTCCCATGCACTCTTTGTGATCCCAGAGGCCTCATCCGGTGGCCAGGACTGGGGAGAGCTGGGGGCGGGGGCGCTCCCCGATACTGCTCTGATTACCTGTCCTCATCACAAAGCCATTTTTGCTACTTGGAACAATGCTGGCGAAACACAACACTAGGCAAAGGTCAGTGAAGACTCCCACGGCATGCCCTCCCAGTCACAGGAGGCTCACCGTCACACGGTTCTGCCGTGTTAAGGAAACCCACACCGCAGGCTTTTTATTTCCCTTTTTCTTTTTTCTGCTGTATTCATTTATTTTAGATATTCTATCAATGCCATGTGCACGGCCCAGGTTAGAAGTTGTCAGCATTTCCCATTTAGGCTGCTATTTCCAGGGGGTGGTAATTTGATCGCAGCATTCGTTTCGGGCAGCAGCAGGCCAAGGAGAGGTCTCAGGGCAAAAGCAACTCCCACCCACTTGAAAAACAACAGCCACACAATGCTCTCCTTCTGTGACCAATTTAAAATGATCGAGGTCGACATAAAACACGGATAGTTTGAATCCTCGAAGACTGAGGGGGCTGTTTCGACATCAGCTTGAAGTTCATGGCTGCAGGTCATCAAGAGTTCATCGTCTAGCATCCCCGCAGGATGTGCCAGATTGTCCCTGGGCGCAGACGCAGACGCAGGCCGGGTCTTTCCTCTGGGGAAAATGGGTTTATGTGTGCCGCCTCCTAGACTGCCCTCCTCTTCCCTTCTCCTCTCCGTGGGCGATGGATTAAGTGGGAAAGGGAGATCAGAGTTGGCCTCTCCTTTTTGGGAGTTTGCCCAGTGAGGGGAGCAGGCTTGGCAGGAAGCAGGGAGGGGAGGAGTAGACACATTATTCAGGAGCTGACCACCCACATTTGCATACTTTGTCACAGATCGCTTCCTCTGTCATCGTCAGAAGCCTGAGAGATATTCGGGGAATGGCTGTCGCTCCTATTTCAGAGACTCATTCATTCAAGCGTTATTTATTGAGCAGCTACTATGCATCTTGCACCTTGCGTCTTGCTGGGTATGTAAATGTGAACAATAAAAACATGCCTCTTCCCATGGGGCCTCTGCGAGTGTGCAGGACAGTCACAAGTGAACGTGCAATTACACCGGTGACTAGGCCTGCGAGGGGGGACCAGAGCGTCGGTTAGGAAGCCCTCCCTGCGGAAGTGACGTTTCACTTGAGAAGCAAGGCCGTGTTGGAGGTGTGGGGAGCACTTCTGGAGGCAGATGCACGACCAGCACCCTCTTTTTGAAGAATTACTATGTATATGTACCAGGGATCCTGCTGAATTTTGTTTTTCTGAGCAAGGGCATGGTTGGATGTGAGACTCTGATGTGTATTCAAACTGCTTAAATTAAGAGGGAGATTTGTTAAAAGGGGGGAATTTGATACATCCCAAGGGTAGAAAGCACAGCCAGACCTTGCAGGGGGTGGGCTGAGAAATGAGGGGCTCCTTCCGGGATGTTACTGCCTGTTGGGGATGAAGTCCTGGCTCCCTGCTTGGCCCTTTCTGATACCACCACGGGAGGGAGATTTGGGGGTACCTGGCTACAGCCCAGCAAGAGAGGGTGTCTAGGCTATTGACCTTTGCTGGGGAAGGGGGTTGGGGTGGGGAGACAGCATTTTCCTGTGGCATTTGGTGTCCGGGGCAGGGTGGTCTTTGTCTAAAAGTTTCCTAGTCTTGCTTGGCTCACTCTGTCCTGATCACTTCGGTAACGAGCAGGCTTCTCCCGTGGGGACTTTGGTTTGTTCTCATTGGTGGTTCTGGAGTTCGAACTTGTCCACTATCCAATCTGGGATGTGCGAGGCCAAAGGAAAACCCTCCGAACTCGTCACTATGCCGTTCCTTGGATCCCACGTTCCCTAAAGAGTCAGATTCCTTTCAGAGACTTCTTGTATTTGTCTCTATAATGTTTAATGTTTTTTAGCTGTGCTCGGTAGGAAGCGTGGGGAAAGATTTCTCCTGCATCTCCCTGAAAGTGGAGCCGTCCAACACCCTTCCAGTTAACGACGTTTCTCCTGACTCAATCGGACTCGGATTCTGTTGTTTCAAGTGAGAGTTCTTAGTGGCGAAAAATGGGAAACCACTCAGGCAGGTTTAAGCAGCACGTGACTGAGCCGAGGACAAGTCCTCTCCTTAGAGAGTCAGAGAGAAGTTGAGAAGCCAGCAACCCGGCCCAAACCACATCTGGGAAGAGCTGCAGTGGTGACGCCACTGCCACCACCACTGAACTGTCACCACGCACAGCTACTGAACGTGACTGACTCTGAGGGCTACTACCCCTAGAAACCAGAAGATTCTGCCTCACCTTTGCCAGGGAGTACTCAGTGTGGCGCCTGCTTCACTCACTCACTTCTTCTGTGGATGTTTGATTGGAGGCCAAATCGGGGTCTGTGTCCTGGCTGCAAGGGATGCTGGGAAACCAGTTTTGGGCTTGTTTTGTGGTGATAAGGACATTTGCAAAATATAGAAAGGGTCCTAAGTGCCCAAAACATGACAAATGTCCCCTACAGTGTTTATTTTAACAATGTATGTGAAAACACAGGTGAGGGCCCAAACTAAGGAGGGGTGGAGGAAACGAAGAGGAGAAAAATGTGCTGGAGAGATGGTAGGGAGGTAGAATTGACAACAGGTGGGGTGTGCAGCAGGAATAAGAGGGAAAAGTCTAGGTGCTGGGCGCATACCTATGATTTTAAGCAGAAGATGACTAGTTATTGGGTCAGTGGCTGGTAAAAAATCAAATGACCAATTCCTAGTAGTCTTTGGTGGGAACAACGTTCCTGAAGAAAAGGGCAGAAAGCAGAGTCCATCTGCTGTTCAGCAGTACCACACCTTGTTACTGGGCTTTTGGACAAGCCAAATTGAGTGTTCTGGGTGCTGCAGGCTAAGACCTTTAGAAATAAGCTAAGCAGATCTCCAAGACAAAGAAACAAACAAATCTGCAGACCCATTTTCCTCACGGTGTCACAACATAAATCTTTTCTTGTATTTATCTTTCTCACATCCCATCGGCTTTCAAAATTTCTTTGGAAGATTTGTCATTAAAATATATGGAGTGAAAAAATATTAAAACACAATGAAACTCCACACATTACAGGGATTGAGGAGCAGGGCTCAGTAATGAGGGCAAGGAGCTAAGGAAAATTGTACATGGAAATCTAGGTTAAAGAAGCTAATGGCATTGAGTCCAAAACTGTGCTATGATAGTCCTAGCATCCAGGGAGAATGGAAACGGGATGAATTGTGTATATGTGTTGCTGTGGACTAACGGTGTGCCACCCTCATTCATACATTGAGGCCCTAACCCCCCCATGACTGTATTTGGAGGATTAAGTTTAAATGAGGTGATAGGATGGGGTGCTGACCTGATAGGGGTACAGTCCATATAGGAAAAGGAACAAGATCTCCCTGCAACCATGTGAGGACACTGCAAGAAGGTGATGTCTACAAGCCAGGAAGAGAGGTCACACTGAGACCTGACCCTCCTGGCACCCTGATCTCAGACTTCCAGCCTCCAGAGCTGTGAGAAAAACATTCTATCATTTAAGCCACCCAGGCCGTTGTATTTTGTGATGGCAGCCTGAGCTGGTGAAGACGTGTACTGTACATGTCTGGTTATCAACATAGAAAGCAAGCTGTTTTCCCAGGTTTGAGCTCTGACAGTAACCCAGCCTGCAGGTTACTTAGATAAGAGACACTGAACAATACATTAGCATTTGATAGCAGTTTCTCCAAACACATAAGAAGACCTTATAACAGCTCCTGATAAAAGGCTGGTGGCTGAAAGTATGATCACAGTCCTTTGAAGAGGTTTTGGGGACCAGGTCATATCCTGCCGGGTCTGAGCTTCCTGGCAATGGGATTTGATAAGAGGGGTACGCCAATCAGTTGCCAGGTGGGGTTCCCGATGACACCCAGGAATTGGCGATACATCCAGCCCACATTTTCTATGCTGCAGCCCACAGACTGGAACACCCAGGTGAGGATACTCTGTGTGTGTGTGTGTGAATTTTCACATGTGCCAAAGGACAGAAAAGGGGTTAGCCCAGCTTCAGAAAAATGTCTCATCAAGGTAACAAAAGAAAAAATACCTTCAAGAGCCAGACAGGTGGGGCCAGGTACATACCTAGTTATAAGAAGTAGCTGATTTTTTCCCCCAGAAGCCAACAGATGTCCTACAAGAATCTTCTGAATGTCAAAAAAGCATCTAAGGCAGAATTAATCCAGAGGACCCCAAGTTTGTGGCCCTCACGAACAGCAAGGCTCTTACTCTCAGATATCAATTATTCCATCCAGGTCATAACCAACAATTCGAATGAAGACAGTTGGTGAGTATTCAAGTGCAGGTAATGTCAACACTTGAGGTCCACAAGGCGATTCTTCTTTAAAACGTTGGCGTGACTACGTGGGGGTTTTATCACAAGAGTTTGGAGAAAGGATTTCCTCCCCACTGCTGCAGAGTGCAGGCTTTTTCTTTCTCTTTTTCATTGGCTTGGGCGTCCTTCCCACCCACGTGTCCTTCAGCAGGGTTTCTAAATGGGTTAACAACACCCTCCCTCGAAGTGCTTGGTCAGGATTTCTGTCGCCTTTTTGCAGCCATGGGAAATGCACACAGGGATTGAAAGGCCCAGTTCATGCAACATTGCTCAAAGGATTTCAGGATTCCATTACTGCACAAATCCTTTAATTAAAGCCAGTTCCTCCAGGCCCCTGTTGCCCGGGCCCAATCCACAGCGTCCCTGGCGACCTTGGGAGGGTTGATTAATTGACGAGTTGGCAGTGCAACTATTTCTTCACATATCTCAAGATATATCTGCTAAAACAAAAGTGCCCCTGGACACTATATGATCCAGCGTTTGCAGGGGTTCTTAAAATTTATCTGCAACTTCTCCCCCCATGTGACTAAGGCCTGCTGCCTTCTGCTCAGTGGCTGTTTCGACCCATCACCCTTCCTCTCTGAGGCAAAGAACTCTTCAGCCAGAAGGTATTTTTGGAAACTCAAGAGGGCATTTTGCAATTTGGCAATAAGAAGTAACATTCTCCACTGGGCCCCAGTCACCGTTGATATCAAAGTGGCCAGATTTTTGAAAAATATCTCTGCCTTGGCTTTTCAGGGATTCAGAAATAAGCAATTATGTCTGGGAAGCACCAGCATCTAGATTCTGCTTATCAGCAGAGTGGATTGAAAGGAAACTGGACAACGTGGAAAAATCAGGCCGAAGCATTTTTCCATGGCAACTCTTGGATGTGACTCTAAATGCTTCTCTCTCTCTCTCTTTTTTTAATTTGTATTTTCTTTTTTTTAAAATTAAGTTTATTGAGGCAAGATTAGTCAGTAAAATTACACTGGTTTCAAGTATATAGTTCTATACTGTATCGTCTGTGTGTTGTATTGTGTGCTCACCACCCAGAGTCAGTTCTTCCTCCATGACCGTATACTCAGCCCCCCTCTTCCCTTCTCCCCCACCCGCTTGCCCTCTGGTAACCACTAACCTACTGTCTGTGTCCACGAGTTTTTGTTTCTTTGTTGCTTTCAGTTTTATATCCCACAGATGAGTGAAGTCATATGGTTCTTGGTTTTTTTCTGTCTGGCTTATTTCACTTAGCTTGATGATCTCAAGGTTCATCCTTGTTGTCGCAAATGGTCGTATTTCATCTTTTCTTACAGTGAGTAATACTCCATGGTGTGTGTGTACCCCAGCTTCTTTATCCATCATCTATTGAAGGGCACTTTGGTTGTTTCCATGCCTTGGCCACCGTGAACAGTCCTGCAGCGCACATCAGGGTACGTCTATCTTTGCTTCTCTTTAATAATTCTGGGTATTCTCCTTTTGCACCCAAATGATAACACTCTGGTGAAACTGAGTTCCATTTCATCTTTTTAGAAACCTGGGAAACAAGAGCATTGAAGGAAAACCAACTTAAAAATTGCTTGAAGGAAAATGGGCTTTGTAAAAAATGTCCGTCTCAGCACAATAATGGGTCTAGGCAGTTATATTTGAAAGAAGATACTTGATAAAAGCTGTTTACTAGAAAGAGAAGAAATTGGAGTTCCTAGTCCTGGAGGAAAGAGGTAAGAAGGCGAGAGAGGGAGGGAAGGAGGAGCAGGAGGCCGTAGAGAAGGCAGAAGTCTGTAAAGCTGTGCCACGACTCCTCTCTGTGAACCACACCTCTCCATCTTCAGAAGATCCCATCAACCAGGTGTTCCTTTAACAGTCAAATGCATTCTGGGCCCCCACATGGTCCAGTCTCAAGTTAATGTCATGGACTAAGTAATTAGCATTGTTTCTGGACTGTAACATGAGCCCGATATATAATAAACAGTGACCTGGGGCATTTTGACAACCATCTGCAGGGCTCAACTACTGATGCTAATGAAGCCCCTAAAACAAAGAAAAAAAGGAGAGCATAGGCTGGTCCAAGAGTTGGAAGTCCCCACGAATTAATAGAATCTGCATGGGGTTCTCAATCTGCTTTTGGTACTTACCTTGTGATTTAGAACGAATCACCTCCCTTCTCTGACACTCAGTTTACTTATCTGCAAACTGGGGATAAACATGTCCACCTCCTCAGAATGCTGTGAAGGTTTAGTAGCGGAGGACTGCCTGCAGAGCCCCTGGCCCAAGGGAGGTACTCAGTAAATGACAGCTAACTGCCCCTCCCTCAGCTTACCCACCTCTGTCCTAGGACTGTCTTGGTGCCTGACCAGTGATTTAGATGCCCATATGCAGGTGTAGGTGAATAAGAGGAATATTCCAGATTAATGCAGATGCACAGGAAGGCTGAGGCCTTGCCAGTGGTTATGTCATAGCCCCAGGCACTAGTGGAGGCTGTTTTTGTCCTGCCTTAGTCTAATCTGTCCCACTCCACGTCCTCGTGGGGCTGCTGGAGCAGCAGGGTCTGGAGTATTTCCAGGTCTGAGGTCCACACTGGGAGGCGGCGAGCTAGGCCAGGCACCGGGGCGGCGTGGGGAAATCATGTTAGCGCTTGTGTTTACAAAAATTGTTGTCATCATTGCCATCATTCGGAGGCAGTCACATTGCCTTCCAGAAAGCTTTAAGGAGATGCGGGAGGGAATAAAATAAAAATTTGGGGGAATACCATTCAACCAATTCAGCATCCTCCAGCACACATGGTGAGTTTCTCACTTTACTCCGATCATCCTGGATTTCCTTGTCCTGCTTTCTTTTTCTTTCTACCATCTATCATGCCTTGAAATGACAGTGTATATTTGCTACTTGTTTGTTTGTCTTGTCTTTCTATGCTGCATAAAAGCAAGGACTAGATCCTATTCACTAGATCATGGTACACAAGGTAAGTAACCAAATTATTGGCTAAATGAAGGCTTGGGTGGATAAAGGAAGTCATTGATTAAAGACAATTATTTAAGCTGGTGTGACAAGAGAGGTTGTATTTGAAGCCTCAACTTTTGCTACATCTCCGCCTCCTTTTTATCATACACTAACATTGGGTGGTCCAATTTCCCATGCTTTGGTCTGTTCTGACACCTCCAGTCCTTGCTGCCCTGATGGCATGATCCATCTCTACCCTGTTGAGCTCAGGTGTGGCATGTGATTCGCTTTAGTGATGCACATCCCTTCCACCATGTGATTCATCATGCTCCTTTCTTTGGCCCTTGTGATCTTGTGACAAGATAGCACTTCTGTCCATGGGATTTCCGAAGGGCTTTGGGGAGTATAGCTTATGTGTCAGCCCATGATGGACAGGAGATGTGAGGGAGAAATGAACTCAGTGGTTTTCAGCTGCTGAGGTTGTCAATTGTGATTGCAGCCTACCCTACAAACCAGCCTATCATGGTAGACTCGGTGTCCATTTCAATCCTTCTGCTTTATCCATTTATATCTTGACCCCAAACACAAGCAGGGAAAGAAAGGCATTGCAGTTACAGAGTGCCTTCCAAGTGCTCAGGATGGCGCTAGTTGTTATTCCCAAAGCCATTTTCTTTCACCCTCTCAAATAGCCTGGTGGCATGGACAGGAACTCCCAGCTCCAGCACAAGGTTGAGGAAACTGAGGCATGGAGATTAGGCTCCCAATGCAGAGTCCCTTGGTTTCCACTCCAAAGCTCTCACTCTTTCCACTATAGCAACTGTCTCACCCTGAAATGCTTGCTAAGGTCATTCTGGGAGAGAGGCTTTTGGATCTTAAAAAATATAATAACCTTTACTAACGACCTGGTAATTGTTTTTATAGCTTCCCAATGAAGTGTGAAGTGTTCTAAGAGACAGCACAGGACCATTTCCTTTGATGGTGATGGTTTTCCAAAGACCTATCACCTCACTCTTCTGGGCTCCTGGTGCCCTGACTTTGGAGTTTGGAGTGATATTGAACTGATGTTGAGCTGCAGGACTGGGAACTTTGAAAAAGCTAGAGATTGGGAGGAAGGTTGAGTCTGCCCTGTCTTTATTTTAAAGCATTGATCCTGCCTTTCTTTGTCAAAAATGGCCACATAATAATGTATGAACAAATAGTAAGTAGCTGGCATTGATCAAGCACTTACCCTGTGTCATGACTGGGTTCAGCCCTTGAAGTCACCACCATCTCCAACCAGGACTGAGAGCAGCACCCAGCACATGGTGAGGGCTCCACGAACACTTCTGTGGTGGGTGAATTATCCACCACAAACATCTGTTGGATCTGCTGTTTTGATACTTTCTCTGCTCAAATGCAGTGAAAATTTATTGAGAGACATTTAGGATTCTGACACCTTGGTCATTGAATTCACATCCAAGAAACCGTTATAAAATTGATTTTAAATGAAAACATTAATGATTACGTCAGCTAATGTATGAGAATTAGGTCAAACGTATGGGCTCACAGGGTTGCCTTTTCTCTGCTTTAGTACAAAGGTCTGGACTCAGTCTGTCCAGAGCGTTACATTTTCCTTGTAGGATTCTGCCCTCACCAACATATGCGGACACAAAACAGTTTACTTTCTAAGTCCTTCCCAACAGTTGCCTCATTTCAATCTGACAATTGTCATGTGCAGTAGGGGAAATGTATTTATTACCATTTGCAGCTGAGGAAGTTTAGAGACAGTGAGTTGCCTAAAAACCACACGCTAATCCAGGGGCAGAGGGGTCTAGAACCCATGATGCCAGATGAGCAGGGAGCGCTCTCCATTCCTTTTCACCATTTCTAATAGGTTCTGAGGGGGCTAAGAGGTGATCAGTTGTATGTTTTGTGTCGTGGTAGTACATCCGTGCCCACAGCCTGGTCAGGTACAATTTTCCCTGAAGTAAGAGATGACAAACCTGTGATGATTAAGTTTATGTGTCAACTGGGCTAGGCTACGGGGCCCAGGTGTTTGGTCCAACAATACCAGTTTACATATTGCTATGAGTATTTTTTTAAAGATGTGATTGACATTTTAATGAGTATACTCTGAGTAAAGTAGATCCCCCTCTATAATGTGGGTGGACCTCAGCCCACTAGTTCCAGGCCTTAAGAGAAAAGGCTGGGCTCCCTGAAGATGAAAGAATTCTGCCTCCAGACTGCCTTGGCATGCAACACTGCAATGTAAACTTCTTCAGACA
Organism: Lyroderma lyra; assembly: GCA_004026885.1. Classification (NCBI taxonomy): domain Eukaryota; kingdom Metazoa; phylum Chordata; class Mammalia; order Chiroptera; family Megadermatidae; genus Lyroderma; species Lyroderma lyra. The sequence goes on from PVJL010008501.1 coordinate 42,381, forward strand.
GCCAGCCTGCAAATTTTGGACTTGCTAGCAGCCCCCACAATTGCAGGAGCCAGTTCCTTAAAATCCAAATACACACACACACACACACACACACACACACACACACATATACATACACATCCTCTTGGTTCTGTTTCTCTCGAGAACCCCAACTAATACAATACCTCATGCTTTATGATTTTCTGGCAGACGATGACAATGATCATAGCACCCCCTCTTGAGTGCCTGCTACGTGCCGGGTGCTCTTCTTGAACCATCTCACGTGATCCTCACAACAACTCCGTGTAGTGAGCAGTATTCCCTGCTTTCAAAAATGAAGAAATCAAAGTGAGTCAAAATAGCTCACCCAAGGTCAGAAAGCTAGAGAGTGACAGAGAATGGAGCCAGGTTTCCAGGCCTAAGCACTCGAACCAATGTTTCTGGATTCACCTGGCAGTCCATTGTCTAAGGCAGCCTGAGAACGCATGCATCATGGCCAAAATTAGGCAACTGGTTGTATTTTTCAGATGGGTTGTTTGATTCTTCAGGAAACAGCAGTCCATTTGTCCAGTATTATTGGTAGACATAGTATGACACCTCGATCTAGAAGAGGGAAGCTTTCTGACTGTTTACTCCCTTTTCCAATTTATTATAAAGAGGACGCCAACACGTGTCACTTGGCAACTGAAAACCAAGTTCCACTTGTGGGACTGAAGACAAAGCCTGTCCCTCTCAGGTCGGTTCTGGGTTTGGAGATGCTTGGGACTGCAGGCCGTGCGTGGGTGAGGGAGCACAATAAGAAAGGATCCCGGAGTCTGTGCTTTCCCTTTGCGTGAACGTAGGCCTCAGGAGCATAAACTAATGCTCCAGAGAGATTAAGGGGAAAAAAAGATAGAGTTTGAGAGCGGCTGCCACCTGTCCCAGTGTAGTATGTGTACTCTTGGTGCCACTTATTTCACCTGTCACATGCACACACATATGTAAAACCTCAGGAGAATCAGCTCTCTATCCTTCTCTGGGAAACTTGATGTGAGCTTCGGAAGATGGAAAAAAAAAAGGTGGAACCTCATTCACATGCACCTATTTTTAGCTCCTCTTTCCTTTGCAGAATGGCTAACGCCAACTCAAACTATTTCTGCAAAGTGTTGCTGGGGACAAAGTGGAGCTGTGGGTAGGCCGCTCTGAGCGGGGCTCTCAGAAGCAGGTGAGATGCAAGATAAAGCAATCGCTTTGCGGCCACCTTTGACGTAAGTGCCGGAGATTTCTTCAATTAGCTTAATCCTTTCCTCCTGACATGCACTTTATCGGAAAGCAAATGCCATAATTATCCTCCCCCATTCTCTCTAATCCCTGTCTGCGTGGCGAGCCGACAGCTGCTTTTCTGCCTGCCCGAGCGGCCTGCCTCTCGGAGCCCTGTGTCACGATAAGGCGGGCTGTGTGTGACAGATTGCTAAATCTGGTCTCCTTCAGGCAGGGGACTCTGCATTTAGGTGGCACGGGCAGGTTGAGTCTCCCCTCGGGGCCGAGGCAGGCCCGGGAAGTTCTGGGGCTGCCTTGTGACTCAGGAAGTCCCTTGCAGAGGAGGCCAGCCCTCTGCCGCTGGCAGAGGCCACTAGAGGTAGCTGGCCTTGTTTAGGATTTAGGTTTGGGACCCAGCCGGGAGGAGCTTCTCTCCTCCTAGAAAGAAACTCCAGCCTCAGATGGCATGGCAAGGGCAGCATGCCATCGGCCAGCCAGGGCCATGTTACCCGGTCCTGCCCTCCTGTCTGAACGCGACGGGGGCCCATCTGTTTGCAACCATTTATTCAACCATTGCTCTATTACTTACACACACACACACACACACACACACACACCATACACACATTTACATTTCTTTTTTTGAAGCCGCTGTTTTGGGTCCAGAAACTGGTATTAATTAGAATCCAGCCTTGCTTCCTAGTGTTTCTTCTTAATTAAATTTATTGGGGTGACATTGCTGAGTAAAAGTATACAGGTTTCAAGTGTACAATTGTATAATACATCGTCTGTGTGTGGCATTGTGTGCTCACCACCCAGAGTCAGTTCTCTTTCCATCACCATGTATTTGACCCCCCCATGTGACTTTGGAGCCAGTTACTGAGCCTCAGCTTCCTTATCAGTAAATTGGCAACAATTTCTTTTTTCTTAAGATCTTTGTGAGGATTGAGTAAAATCATGAATGGAAGGCAGCTAGAATACAGTGGGTACTTAATAAAGTGATTTATTAATGGGCCTAACCATAGTATATTAACATTAGTGATAGTGCTAATGTATACTTCTCTAGTATTTTGCTTCATTATAATTTTCAAAATAACTTCATATAGCATTTCTTTATATAAATAGATATTCTATCCTCAACTTTTCTCAGGTAAGGTTTGACATGCTTTAGATTAGTGGTTTTCAACTGTTGATCCACGGACCCTCATCCACCAAAAGTTTCTTGCCGGTCCGTGAAATGGTTTAAATCTCACTGAAGTAAATGCATTCTTATCTTGTAAATACATCCTGAGAAATAAAAGCATTTTACAGACCAGCAGGAAATTTCTGGTGGACCGGAAGCGGTCCGTGGACCGGTGGTTGAAAATCACTGCTCTAGATCTCTGAGATCAGGGGTTAGCGAACCAGGACCAATGGACTGAATCCGGTCCACTGTCTGCTTTTGTAAATAAAGTTTTGTTGAAACACAACCGTGTCCTTTCAGGTATGCATTGTCCTTGGCCACGCATGCCTCCAAGGCAGAGTTGAGAACTTCAGGCTTACAAAGCCTGAAATACTTGCTCTCTGTTCTCTTACAGGAAATACTTGCTGACCCCTGACACAGGTTACAAGGGGTGGAACCAAGACTAAAACAATGTACGTGTCTGCAGATGCTCTTCGGCCTGCTTCTTTCTTTTTCCCCATTCCTACACCAGGGTAGCACTCTCCATAGCTTCTCAGAGTGTTGGAGTGTGGGCTGGGCCAGCTAAAGTTGGAGAAGTACAGGAAACAAAGACATTTTCAGGCCTTAAATCTCATTCTCAGGCGTTTGGGTGGTTTCCTCAGAGCAGTGAGGAATCCTTGAGGTAGGCTGACCAGACATAGCCATTTTAAACGGGACAGAAAACAATGGGACTGTCCTTTTTCAAACTACGGTCAGCCCAGTCTTGCTGGGCTAAATTCAAGGTGTCAGTAGGCTGACCACACGTACCATTTAAAACAGGACAGGACCATTGTTTTCTGTTCCCTTTAAAATGAGACATCTGGTCAGCCTACCTTGAGGGTTCAAAGCAGGTGTACCCTCAGGCCTGCCCCTCGCACCTGCTGCCCCTTCTCACACCAGTTCTGCCCCACCCAGCAGACATGTGCCTTCTCCAGCCCATGTCCAGGTTTCACCCCCCACTCCCGGCAACCAGCCGCCCTCTGGCCACATCTCAGGCCTGGTGGCATGTACACTGGTCACAGATCTGCCTTCAGGAGAATGGACTCAGGAGGAGTCCTGCATAGGCCTGAAACAGGCTCAGAGCTGGAGTATCAGGAATGCAGGGTCCTGGGTACCTGGATCAAGGCCTTGAATGACGTGGCCGGAGGGAGGAGAGGGGGATACAGGCTTTGGTGTGAACATGCCCTGTGTCTGTAGACTCGCGGTCCTATTGTGACTCCTCATCCCGTGGGGCCAGGCACAGATGAAGGAGCACCAGAGCTGGACCCCACGCTGTGCGGAGCCCAGGCAAGAACCCGAGGGCCAGGATGATGCCACGTCCCCTGATCAGATGGGCAAGGGCGAGATGTGCGGGAAGACCAGTTCCCCAGTTCATGGGACATTGATGGAGGTCTGAGCCAAGGTGAAGGAAACAGGGTTGAAGGGAGAGGACAATTTAGGAAGAGAATCTAGAGGGGCAACCCCCCTCGCTGACCCTGCAGCCCACTCTGATCACATCACACCCTGTTGCTCCAAAGGCTGCCACCTGCACCGGGCAGGGCAGCCTGTGCACGGAGGATTGCAGAACGGGAAACACAGGGCGATAATGAAAGCCTCTCCGAGAGCTGAGATCCGAAGGTGGGCCAGCCAGTGATGGAGGGTGAAGCTGGGAGGGCACAGAGGAAGGAGAAGGGGCAGGAAATGGCGCTGCAAACAAGGACTGTCGGGAGGCGAGGAAACTGTGATGTCCATCCATGTTGCTTCTGGCAGGAGTGAAAGAGGAAGGTGGCAAGTGGCACCTAACCCAGGTTGTGCGTGTGTGAACATACATGTGCACAGGGGTACGTGCATGTGTGCGTGTGTGTGAACATACATGTGCACAGGGGTGCGTGCATGCATGTGCATGTGTGTGAACATATATGTGCACAGGGGTACGTGCATGTGTGCGTGCGTGTGAACATATATGTGCACAGGGTACATACATGTGTGTGATCATACATGTGCACAGGGGTACGTGCATGCGTGTGCATGTGTGAACATATATGTGCACAGGGTACATACATGTGTGTGAACATACATGTGCACAGGGGTACGTGCATGTGTGTGCGTGTGTGAACATATATGTGCACAGGGGTACGTGCATGCGTGCATGTGTGTGAATATACATGTGCACAGGGGTACGTGCATGCATGTGCGCGTGTGTGTGAACATATATGTGCACAGGGGTACGCGCATGCGTGTGTGTGAACATATATGTGCACAGGGCACATGCATGCGTGTGTGTGAACATATATGTGCACAGGGGTATGTGCATGCGGGTGCATGTGTGAACATACATGTGCACAGGGGTGTGTGCGTGTGTGAACATATATGTGCTCAGGGGTACGTGCATGTGTGTGCGTGTGCATGCACATACATGTTAGAGGGGATGGGTGCAGAGGAGATATCTCTCCGAGTGATGCATGTGAGGGGATTGCACATTTCTCCAGCAAGTCAGGTGTCAACCCTGATACTTACTCCTCTTTCCTGCGTGCGGACATGAAAGCAGAAAGAGAATTCGATCTTGGTGAGCTGAAGGCAAAGAATTAACAACGCGCACACACGCAAAGCAGAATGGAAAAAGCCGCTCATGTCCCTTCATCCCACGTGATGACCCTAACCTGACGTCCGACCGGACACCATCCGACACGCAGGAAAGCGGGACATGACTCAGAGGCCGCTCTCGCCGTCTTTAGCGAGTTCTTCGGCCGCGTTTATGTTTGCTGCCTCAGTAGCCCCACAGGACTCCCGGGTCAGCTATCTCCAGTGGGAACGCTGGGGGTACTCTCCTCGCACAGAGCAGGGCCCACTTCCAAGGCGATATTATGTTTCCCTATCAATAAAGCCTGATTTCTATGGGTATTTAACATCACACTACCAAGACCCACCGGTATGAGGGGCAGCTGTGGAAGCCAAGTCTGCCAACGTCCATAAGCTTCACGAGCGCAAATGCCCTAAAATATTGCCCTTGAGGCTCTTCCCAGAAAGACCAGGCTTGCCAACGCTTTAGTAGTCTCGAAATAAGATAGAATCTTCTGACAATGGTGAACTATTTTGGACAGAGCTGTGCACGGTCCTCAGTGGGGAGCTGGCTGGCCCTCTTTCATTTCAGGCTGCCATATGCAATGGCACTTCTCCTCCATGTCACCTTGCCACCAATCTTCTTCTTGTTTTCTTTTACTAGGAATACAGTTTTTAAAATGGGTGTAGGGTAAGGCCTAAAATTAAGGTCCCATATTACAGGCTACCTTGGCATCTGGTGAAATTGGGGGGGCCTCAAATGGCCTGACGCTGAGGTCCCCACTCTGCTCCCACTTAAGTGTCCCCAGCTGTGCAACCTGCCTGGTTAAACAGACCAGGTGTAGTGACTGCTTCTCTCTGAGTCACTGGCTGCAGTTTCTCACCAAGTTGATACAAACAAGCCAATCATATCCTCCTGCTGGAACCGGGGGGCACCCCACCCTTTCAATACTACAAATCCTGCCTCCCCCAGCTCCTTGAGGCTCATTCTGTTCCCTAGCACAACCCCCTGGTGGCCCTGCATGACACAGTGTCCTCCCCCTTAGGGCTAGGGGCACTATAAACTGTTCTTGGTTTCCGTGTGGTGTCAGGTATTCTCCAATCCCATACTGCTGGGAAGAGGATCCCCCATCGCTAATGAACTGAAGAAAAGGGCATTAAAAAACTAGGAGGCAGATGAACCTGGGTTCAAGTCACTGCTCTGTTATACCCAGTGTTTAGCTGTGTGACTTGGGCAAATCGTTTTAACTTCTCTGAGTCCATGTTCCTTCAACTATAGTGCAGGATCTGCCTTAAGCATTATTGGGAAGATTAAGTGGGATAGTTTATTCAACAAATCTTTACTGGGAACCTCCTAGGTGCCAGGAACAGGGAATGCAAGCCAAACAGGGTTCCTGTCCACATAGAACTAATATTCTAATGGGGGACTTCAGCAACAAGCATTTAAAAATGAACGTGATGATAGTGGACAGTGCAAAATGCTATGAAGAACAAAAATTAATTCAACTGCAGGAGTGGCATGCGCTGGGCCAGGGGTTGGGGGGCATATGCTAGAGATAAATGTCGTGGAGGGCCCTTTAGGGTGTTAACATTAGAGTTGAGACCTGAATGAAGAGGAGACAGCTTTTGGAAGATTTGGGCAACAGCTATCACAGTCTGAGAGAGTAGCAAATGCGAATTGTCTGAGCAAGCTGGGGATGTTGGAGTGAGCCCAAAGAAGTTAGGGTGGTGGAAGTGTGAATGAGGGGCACGGTACCTACGGCCCAGAGGTGCCTTCTCCAGAAAGCTCTCCAAAGTCAGAGCCGCCCACTGGCAGCAGCGCAGCGCATCACGGGGAAATACAAGCTCCATGATTCTGAGTCACGAGGGTTGCAAAGAGGAGAGCCCGAAGGGGAGAGAGCTTCCTGGCTGAACTAGTGAAAGGTCTGGCTGAGAGTATTTTTGAAGAAATGAAGCCCTTACAGAGATCAGAACATAAAGAGAACTAGATCAAGTTTTGGTAAATAGAAGTCCTATTGGAAACTGCTTCAGTGAACAGTTAACCACTGGAGACTACCACCTCAACTGATGGAATCACCAAGCCTCTAGTATTATAATTATTTTTAAAGTACTGGGAAAGAATTTGATTTCTCCAGTGATTGGTTGGGCATTAAGTCTCTGAATTTGCCTTCGATCTCCCTTACTTTCTAGATACACAGAACTTGGACAAAGTACAAAAATTGTATAAGCTTCAATTTCCTCATATATAAAATGGAAATAAAGATGATTATGATGACCATGATGGCGATGATGACAATGATGACAGCAATAATGATAGAAGCTCCTATCTCCAAGGACTATTGGAAAGATTAATAGAGATAATCCCTGGAAAACTCACATACCACACATGGCCCTGACCAGAGTCTCCAAGGTTAATGAATTCAACATTTTTCAAAACATTTTCCCATTATTAATTACTTGTTTCTTTCAACACAAAGGTTAAAGTTGCCATTGGTTTTGGAACTCGTGCCCAGGAAACCAATAACCAGTAGTTATCTACAATCACAAGCCTAGCAAACCAGCTTGCTATGTCATTCTTGCAGGAAGTCAGGATGCTGAACAATAACTTCTGAGGGACCCCAAATGGCCAGGACTTGATTAACAACTGACAGCTTACCTAATTTTTATCCCCACTTATGATACCAACCTGAGAAAGCCAAATGTCAACCCCTAATGAATCACATAAGAGAATCCACCTCCAGCTCCCCCAGGCCAACAGCCTGCAATTGGGGTGCACCTGACGCCTCCCTTTTTGCCCTTGTAAACCTTTCCCAGTCTCTGTCAATATGCAGTGGCAGTGACTGACCTTGCTGCAGCAAGCTCAGAATAAATCACTGCTGATTATTCTCATTTGGTTGGTGTTCATTTGTTTCCATCATCTCCAGGGATCTGTCGGGCACATTCGAGAGGTGCCCCATGGCAAGGGTGGGTGGGTGGGAAGGAACCGGAATGGAGCTAAGGGCCTTGCATGAATCCATGTATTCTTCAGTCAGAAGGAGGAGCTCAAGGCATCAAAGGAAGCCATGCTCTCCCCTGGCTTCTTGGGACCATTGGGTAGCAGAGGTTCACATGGCCTGACGAACTTGAACTTCTCTAAGAAACTCTCCTCAATGGATAAGGCAAAAGGAACTGTGAATCTTGATTTTCTGCCTACGGCCTGGTGTTATCTCTGTTAGAGTATAGTTTAAAGCCAGCGTCCTCTACCACTCAATGCTGAGATTAAAGGAAAAAATAGTCCCAGTGATTTCATCTTACTCTTTTCAGCAAAAATTACTTTTCAGAACTATTAAATCTCCTGTGAAGGTTAAAATAGAGGACTTAGATTCAGCTTAGCCCATTTATTAAGATATAGGCTAGGGAGCCCCAATAGAAAAAATAAACAAACTAGCAGTTGACTTGGATTTATGCTCAGTTTGTCTAATCAATCAATCTGTAAACATTATGCAAATATGTGTAAACCCAGACCTAGCCCAGACTTTACGTATGCATTGTTATGTAAACGATCAATCTTATTAATGCAAATATTAATATAAACCTGACATTAAACACAAGTTTACACAGCCTTGCTGCTGAAAGCAGCTTGATTTACATTGAAATGTGAATGGCAGCAGTACTGTTTGTGGAGATTTGGAAAACAGACTGAATTAGAGTTCACTGGGTGGCCTGTCCCCAGCAGCTTCCTCAGACCCACTCCCAATCCCTTCATTTAATGCATCGCATGAAAAATTACGGGAACATTTGGATGGCAATTCATCAGTGCCGACTGGTATCCTTGTTTTTGATACCACGGGTTCCCACAACCTCCCCTAGAGACACCTTTTGAACAGAGGGCCTCAGCCTCCAAACCAAAGATCCAAGGTGAGTCATTGCCAGCTCCCACGCCCACATGGATCAAGGCCTTGCATGTGAGCTGTTCCAACAGGATTTGCTGTTAGGTGGCCCATTGGGCAGCTCTGTGAGCAGCAGGTCTCCATCCACTCTGTCCCACCCCCTCCTTCTCCTGGCAGGCTTCTTATCTTTCAAGTATGTTTTAAATGCCACCTGTTTGGACAGGCCTTTCTTGATATTCTCAATAGCGCCTCTCCTCAACTGTAGTCCAGCATAGCACCCTGTACACGTATTTATGATGCTCTTCTCTATTTGATGACAGGCTTATTTACTTCTGTGTTTACTGTTGTCCATCTTCCCCATCTAGAACGTTCCCATCTATGTCTATTTTACTCATTATTTTATGCTTGGTACTAGGCACATGCAATGTGCTTAAAAAGATTCTATTGGATGAATGGATGGATGGATGGATAGACACACACTCTTGAACTTTGCTGCTTAGCACTAAGTTCTGCCTTTCCATAGGCAGCCTCAGAGAACTGCCTGGTTCTGTCTTTTCTTAGGACCTGAATCCTGCCCTAAACATCCTATTGACATGCCCGGCTTCTCCTAAACGTCCTCTCACAGAGCTGGATTCTGTTCTCGGAGCTTCTACCATGGCATGGTAATAGAAGTAGAATAAGAAGTAGATATCATGTATTCAACACTTAGTAGGTTCCAGGTATTATACTAGGTGCTTTACACCTATTGTCTCATCTGACCTTCAACCTTCAAAGCCTATTTTTCAAAAGCTCAGGCCTTTACCAAAAAGCCCAAGATAAAGAGGGCTCAGGTAGGTACAGAACATGGCACAGTTCAGAGTCCAGATGCCGAGCCAGCTAGATGTGAGTCTGAATCTTGACTTCCCGCACTATGGATCTTGGAAAAGACATTTATTCGGAGCCTGCACTTCCTGGCCTGTAGAACAGGGCAGTGAATACTTATTCCCCAGTGTTGCTGTGATGGTTAAATGAAACTGAGAGTATAGCACAAGAATTTAGTAAATATTTGTCATTATGTCCAGTTCTTACACAACAGCTCAGACATCTGGAGGGGAAGGACTATGTTGATCCTCTTCTCTGTCCTCTTTGAATCCTTGGTTGTTTTAATTCTCTAGTGTCACCCAGTGTTTCTTTTAGTAGAGAGTTAGTATGGGATGTATTTTATAGTGCATCCACCAAGATTAATGACCCCAGGCGGAGATTGAGGAGGTAATGACTCAGATTCTTGCAGGGGGAAGGAAGAGGTGCTAAAATGACCTGAAACTTAGATGTACACTCACAAATCAGTCTTAATCCCAAAGGGTCTGAAACAAAGGGTGTGGAACTGGACTCCAGAAGGCACAGCTAGTTGGTCACAGCTTCCAGCCACAGCATGTTTACTGTGGGCATGTCTGTTTATGTCTGACTGCCCTGGAGAGCAGAGCCTGTGTCTTACCCATCTTTGTAACAGCAGCCGGCACAGTGCCGGCACATGGTGTTGCTGTGATGGTTAAATGAGACGTGGTGTGCGGGTCTAATCAGTGTGTTGAGTGAGCATTCCCTTTCTAACCCCTTCCACTCAGATTCACTGGACTTCTACTGTGTGTGTGTATGCGCGTGCGTGTGTGCGTGCGTGTGTGCGTGTGTGTGCGTGTGTGTGTGCGTGTGTGCATGCGTGCATGTGTGTGTGTGCGTGTGCGTGTGTGTGCGTGCACGCGCATGTGTGTGCGTGTGTGCATGTGTGCGTGTGTGTGTGCGCGCGTGTGTGTGTGTGCGTGTGTGTGTGCGTGCGTGTGTGTGTGTGTGCATGTGTGCGTGTGTGTTTTCTTGGGAGAAGGACTTTTAAAGCTGTCTTTGATTTTCATTTAGGTGGAAATTGGAGGTGCTCTGGGAAGACCACACAAACACAATTCTTTCTATGTGTCTAGGCAATGTCTGCCTGAAAGTTGCCGGCTTATGGACTGGCTCAGTCCTTGGCCAGATGAAGGGAGCTCAACTCCAACGAGTCAGCCCCGACCAGGAACAGCAGCTGCTGGTCCCAAGAGCTCCCTGCAAGAGCAGAAACACCAGCTGAAACTTCCTTTGCCTGTGGCAAAAGCAAGAAAAACTGAAATGGAGTGAGAAGGCAGGGCTGATCTGTTGTCCTTGCATATTATTAATGATTACACTCATTATTTGAACAAGACTTTAAGATTGATAAAGTGCTATTTCCTGTGTTATCACATTCATGATAATACCCTTTGAGGTATTATCTTAACCAATTTGCAGATGGAGAAACTGCTCAGAGATGGGCCACTGGGATCTCAGGCCAGCAGCTACCAGCATCCTTTAATGAGAACTCCTTGTGCCTTGATACCACTCCAGACTTATGTCAAGGTAAGTAAGGGCCTGGTGGCAGCCAGCTAGATGACCCCTAGCTGAGTAACTGTCATTGCTTCGACCATTATAGGCTCACAAACCCTTTTTTAGAGGAAGGAGACTTAGCCAAGATGGGATTTTCCCCAGAAGAGTTCTGTAGAGAGTGCCAGAACCTTTGCCATCCACCTTGACAGTCCCCAGAGACACGCCAAAAAGACCTCCTCATTTAATGTCTCATCCGAAGGGTATTTGCTGTGCTAGCTTCATCATTCAAAGCAGGAAAGGCCTTTGTCATGGTCAAATGACTTTAATGTGTTTTGAATGCTACATAAATTCAAACTTGATGGCTCATTTATTTGTTGGATTGAAGTTTTATACAATAAACTAAGCCTTGGTATTTACTAATAACTTGTGCACTGCCCTTTGTTAGTTTAGAAAAGCCAGAAGGCAAAGAAGCTGACCGAGTCCCTCCTGGCCAATCTGGCACTCAGATCCTCTCGTTTCCTGGAAATGTTTATGGATGGGGGAGGGAGCATGAGAGGGTTGTCTGGGGGTGGGGGCACGGTGGGGGCGGGGGAGGACGGGAGGACAAGGGGAAGCACTGCAGGTAGGTGTTTTCTTCCAGACTTATTTGATGTCACCCCACCACAACCACCTCGACCGCTGAATTCAGTGAGCTGGGGACGTGCAACTGTGAGTGACAGCCCAGGCTTGGCTAGCATGACCTTGGAAGATTCATTGTCCCCTGCTGTGTCTCACTTTCTCACTCTGAAAAAACAAATCAAAGAAAAAAGTTTATAATACATTCTAATCATCATTCAAGGTGAGCTTCCTTCAACTACTCTCCTCTGAGGAGATGTTTGCTCTTTACCTCTAAACTGCCCACAAAGATTTTCCTCTTTCTCAAACTCCAATGCGTATTATCTGTCCCACATTTTATGGGCAAGAACACAGGCATTGGTGTCAGACAGAGCTCAATGTGAGTCCCAAGTTCATCATCACCTAAACTGGAATGTTTTAATGAGCTTCCGTTTTCTCGTCTGTGAAATGGTAATAGGAGTAGATAATCTTGTTACCTTGTTGTGAAAAGTAAACGATCAAATGCATGTTAGGTCCTCGGTTTAGTGCCTGGCATTTACAAAGCACTCCTTATAAATAGGAGCAATATTATAGCCCCATGTTTTTGGGTCCAGAATAAATTAAGATCCTCAACGGAAGGGTCTGGGTAGTTTCCAACCCCTCCCAGTCTCCAGCTTGTGGAGGTGGTCTTACCTTCCGTGATCATAGATACCGGTCTGCATCTCAGAGATGTGACTGCCCCTTGCTTGACACGCTGAGAGCAGCATCTCTGGGTGCATTTGAAGAACAAGGACAAATGGGCAACATTTAGGAATCTCTACGTTTCCATGGCCAAGGAAATACATCCCTGTTAAGATTGGATGACAGGGTCCGCCCTCAGCACTTCCCCATCTCCTGGCAGCCACACCCTTGTAGCTCTCACTCGGAGTCCACAGGGCTCTTGAGCTGGGATAGGTTCTGGCCCCACCAACATGCCCAAAGGAAGGCTTTGCTGGACTTGAGCTGAGGCTCAGGGTCACCCTGTCTCAGGGACTCCTAGGTGTGGGCACCTGTCTGTCTGCCTCCTGACCTAAGGCTTGCTGCCCTGAACCCCTGCACTCTTTGCTGTAGCTGATGCCGGCAAGCCCTTCCCCTCCCTCCACACTGGAGGATGCCAGATTTGGCTCCAGTCTGCATGTCTCCCCTAAGTCACTTAGACGAATTCAGACTGGCCTAGGCCACTCATGGTAACTCATTCCTCAAATCTGGCCAATGGAAATGGAGCTTCTGTGTAAGTTTCTTAACTCCAAAAACAAGGATAAGAGAGATACCAAGAAAGCTGGTCCCCTGTATTATCAGGATTCTTCAGACAACCAATAAGATGGATATGTATGTACTCATGATCTGGCTTCTGGTTTCTAGTTCAGCATCATCTCCTATCACTTGCCCTCTGTCATACTTAAAACTGCTGATGTTCTCTCTCTCTCTCTCTCTCTCTCTCTCTCTCTCTCTCTCTCTCTCTCCTCCTTTTCCTCCTCCTCGGTGTTTTCCTCCTCCTCCCCTCTTCCTTCCCTCCCTCCCTCCCCTCAGGACCTTAGTATATGCAGCTCTCTCTCTTGATGAAATGCTATCCTACCCACCTCTCTTGGTCTGCTTAGAGCCAGCTCACTCTGCAGGCCTCAACTCAGCCACGCCCTCCTCCAGGAGGCCTTTTTTGACACCCTGTTATTGTTGGTTGGATATTTTCAGATTCTAGAAGAACTTTGATGCTACTTTTACTCTTAACGTGGCCTAGGAGGCTCCATGATGTGCTAGCAGAAGCACTGGACAGAGTAGGAGGAGACCCAGGCTATTGCTTCAGTGTCTGCCACTAAGGAAGCTGTGGGATCTTGGGGCAGTTCCATCTCCTCTTGGGGGCCTCAGTCGCTCTGCGTATTGAATGAGGAAGTAGGCCTAGGTCAGTAGTTTTCAAACTATGTCCTTCAGAGCCTGAAGGTTCCAGAGTAATGGCCTAGGTAGAGAGAAAAAGAAGGAAAAAGACAGCTCCTGGATCCCATCTCCTAATTTCATGCAGGTCTCACTGGCAAATACTCAGCTCAAAAGTGACCCACAGCACTTCCACTCACAGCTGATTGGTCAGAACTAGTCATGTGGTTCTACCAAAACCGCAGGGGCCCAGAGAGCAATCACACTAGGTATCCAGGAGTCGATGAGTAACAAAAAAATTAGCACCGTTGCTCTCAGTAGTCCTGTGTGACTCCACACACACCTAATTCCCAACAGTGACAGCATGAGTCAGTGACAGTGTGAGGAGCAAGGAGTTCTGGGTATTTGTTGTGATTTGATTAGTTCTTCCTTCTTTTGGAATCAGCACCAAAATATAATTTTCAAACAATCCAATGAGATCCAGTTTACGTACATACCACAGATTTCAGCTGTTATAAATGTACAGCACAATGACTTTTAGTAAATGTGCAGCCTTGTGTCACCATCACCTCAATCCACAATGTCCACCACCTCGTGCCTGTTTGTCAGTCCCCACTCACACAAATATTTAATCTGTTCTGTCTCCGCATTTTGACATTTTTCTGAACATTTTATACAAATGAAATCATACAATATGTAATCTTCCATGTCTGGTTTCTTTTACTTTGTGTGTTCTTGAGGTTCGTCTGTGTTGTCACATTGCAGGGAGTTCAAAGGATGTGGGGGCTGATTATGGAAAACATATGACCAGGAGAGTCAGTGATGCACAATAAGCTTTATTGGGTGGTATTCTGGATTGCGTAAGAGGGGACATCCCTTTCGAGATGGCTCTGGGGCCACCACTCAGAAGGGAGGGAGGGCAAGGGGACTGCAGAGGAGAGCTGGTCAGAGAGGGGCTGTCGTGCCTGAGGGATGTCACTGGGCAGTGCATGGACAGCCTCTGGGTCAGACAGCACTGAACAGCAACAGCAGCTTGGGTTCTGGATGGCCCGGGGCATATCTTATCTGTTGCTAACAGATGTAGGATGAGGTTTAGTGGGGAATGAAAAGCAGGCAAGCTCCAACGCACTAAAAATGTGCGTGTTTGGGTTATTTTTGGGTAATTGGGTGTATAAAACTTTGGGTTTCATCAGGATCTTTGGCAAATGGGTCTCAGCCTGCAGAAATAAACATCCCAGGCACAATAGGCAGAGGTCATATTTGGCTTATTTATGTAACAAAAATATGACCATAAATGCCTCTATTTTACATATTACATGGGCAGATACTTTCCTGGACTGCTCTAGTACATCAATCACTCCTTTTCTTTTCTTTTTTTCTGAATAGTATTTTATTGTATGGCTACACCACATTTTGCTTATCCATTTATCAGTTGATGAACCTGTGGATGTTTCTAGTATTTGTCTATTATAAATAATGCTGCTATGAACATTCGTGTGCAAGTCTTTTTGTTGAGATGTTTTCCTTTCTCTTGGGTAGATTTCTGGAAGTGGCATAGCTAGGTCATGTAAGTTTATTTTTACTTATTTAAGAAAGAGCCAAATTGTTTTCCAAAGGAGCTGTAAACATTTTACATTCCTGCCAGCAATGTATGAGAGGTCAAGTTTCTCCACATGCTTGCTAATATTTCTTACTGTCATTTGTATTATAGCCACGCGAGTTCATGTGAAGTGGTATCTCATTGTGGCTTTAATTTTCATTTCCGTGATGTTGATCATTTTTTCATGTGCTTATCAGAGATTCATATCTTCTTTTGTGATATATCTATTCAAATCTTTTGCCCATTTTTAAATTGAGTTGTCTGAATTTATTGTTATTTATTCTGGATTCAAGTCTTTTATCAGATATACAATTTGAAAGTATTTTCTCCTAGCCTATGACTTGTCTCTTCATTTTCTTAATGGTATCTTTTAAAGATACCATTACAGATAAAGATGTTAATTTGGATGAAATCCGATTTAGCAATTTTTTCATTTATGGATCATGCCTTTGGTATTGTATCTCAGAACTCTTTGTCTAAGCCAAAGTCACAAGGATTTTTTTTCTAGAGGTTTTAGAGTTTTAGCTCTTAAATTTATGTCTATGAATCCATTTTGAATTAATATTTTTGTGTATATGTGGAGTAAGGATCTAGATTTATGTTTTTTGCATGTGGATAATTCAATTATCCCAACACCTTTTGTTGAAAAGATTATTCTTTCCCCATTGAATTGCCTTGGCATCTTTGTTGAACATCAATTGACAATAAATATGTGGTTATTTCTAGATTCAGTACTGTTATTTTATATATACAAGTATACATATATATCCCCTTATGCCAGTGTCACACTGTCTTGATTACTATAACTTTATTGTAAGTTTTGAAGTAAAAGTTCTCCCACATTTCTCTTCTTCAAAATTGGTTTGACTATTCTGGAACTTTTGCCTTTTCTTAGCTTATTGATTTCTGAAAAATACTTCTGGAATTTTAATAGAGATTATTTTGAAACTCTAGTTAATACGGGATAATGAACTTATTAAAAATTTTGTCTTCTAATCCATGAATATGGACTGTCTCTTCATGTATCCAGATCTTCATTCTCTCTCAGTAGTGGCTTATAATTTTCAGTACAACAGTCTTACACTGTATTGATAAATCTATTCCTAAATATTTTATCCTTTTTGATACTACTGTGAATGAAATTGTTTTCTTAATTTCATTTTGTGAATTGTTATTTGCTGCTATGTAGGGATACAATTGATCTTTGTATATTGATCTTATATTCTGTGACCTTGCTGCACTCATATATTAACTAGTAATTTAAAAAGAAAATTATATGGATTCCTTAGGATTTTGTCCACACAGGCTCATGTTATCTGCAAAGAAAGACTATTTTACTTCTTCCTTTTAATTTGAATGGTTTTAATTTAAAATTTTTGCCTTAATTCACTAGCTAAACCCTCCAGCACAATGTTAAGTAGAAAGTGGCAGCCGAGGACATCTTTACTTTGTTCCTGAACTTGAGCTGAGAGCATTATGTCTTTCACCATTAAGTATGATATTTAGCTGTAAGTTTTTCATAGATGCCCTTTATCAGCCCGAGGAAGGCTTATCCTTTTCATTCCTAGTTTGTTGAAAATTGTTTAGCTGAATGGGTGTTGAATTTTGTTAAATGCTTTTTATGCATCTATGGAGATAATCATGTGGCTTTTGTGCTTTATACCATTAATAGAGCATTTTACATTAATTAATTGTTCAGATGTTAAACCAATTTTGCATTACGGAGATAAATCCTACGTGGTCATGGTGTATAATTCTTCTGATATGTTTCTAGATTCATTTTGCTAATATTTTGTTGAGGAATTTTGCATCTATATTCATGAGGTTATTCATCTGTAGTTTTATTTTCTTGTGATATCTTTGACTTTGGCAACAGGTAATACTGGCTTCATAGAATGATTTGGGAATTGTTTCCATTCCCTATATTTTCAGGAAACATTCTGAAGGGTTGATGTTATTTATTATTTAAATATTTGATATAAATTACTAATGAAGACATCTAGATTGGGGTGCCTTTTTTGTGTGGGTGGGAAAATATTTTTAATTAGTAATTTAATTTTGTTATAGGTCTATTCATATTTTTAAATTTTTTCTGAAGTCCATTTTGATAATTAGTATGCTTCTAGGAATTTGTCAATTTAATTTAAACTGTTGCCATAACTTTGTTCATACTAATCCATTACTATTTCTTTAATTTCTGCAGTGTAGGTAGTGATACCTTCTCTTTTAATCCTGACTTTTATCATTTGTATTTTCTCTCTCTCTCCCTCTCTCTCTCTCTCTCTCTCTCTCTCTGTCAATATAGCTAAAGGTCTGTCGATTTTGTTGATCTTTTCAAAGAACTAACATTTGGATTAATTGATTTTTCAATGTTATTTCCATTTTGTTGATGTCCACTTTATTATTATTATTTTTCTCTGTTTGTTTTGAGTTTAGTTTGTTTCTTTTTTTTTCCAGTTTCTTAAGGTGGAAGCTTAAGTTATTGACTTAAGATCTTATTTCTTTTTTAATATAGGCATTTAAAGTTATACATTTTCCTTCTGGCACTGCTTTAGCTACATCCCATAAATTTTTTATATGTTGCCTTTTCATTTTCATTTATTTAAAAATATTTTTCAACTTCCCTTGTAAATTTTTTCTTTGGCTTGGTTATTTTGAAACCACACTAACCAAGTTGTTTAACTTTTAGATTTTTGTAAATTTGACAAAAGGTTTTCACTCTTTGCTGATAGGAAAAATGTATGGATTGGGCCACACATTTAAAGTTCAGGCAGTTTACAGATCTGCTTCTGCTCTTTCTACTGAGCTTGTTTGTGTCTTCTCTGGATGTACATAAACTTTCACATTCATCCAAGGATGTGTAGAAGCTAGAGTTTTCTCCAATCCCTCCTGATCATGCAAGCAGCCTTTGATTACAGCTTTTCAGACTACTGGAGACATAATGGAGTTTTACTAGACCCACAATACCTATCCAGTTCCCTCGATGACCCTGTTAAATTTCTGGCTATGTTTCCAGTCTATTGCTTGTCCCAACCAATATCACAACCTCAGGAAGAATTATGACATTGGCCCTCCCCATTTGTTTGTTTATGCAATCCCTACTGTTTCCTATGATTTCAGGGGCATGGGATATTTTTTTTCCATGCTGCATGCCAAGTCAAGTCAGCCTTCTCTGGCAGAAAAGCTGTTGGTTTTCACAGTTTGCCTTGCCCTGGTAGACCTACTATACTAATGGAGCTGAAGGGATGATGGCAATACCCCAGGCTAAATCCTCATAGAGACAAGTGTCCTTAGCCAAGTTTCGGTAGGTTTACTTGAATAAACACTTCACAATTTTTTGCCAGTTTGGTCAGTTTCCAGTGACTTAAAGTTGTTTTTGACAAATTTGTCCAATTTTATAGCTGTGTAGGGGAAAGAATTTGCTGAGCTCCTCTCTCTCCATTCTGGAAATCCCACCTCTTCAACATAATTTTATGCCATCGTCTCTCTATTCTGGTTGCTTAGCTGAAACGCCTTTCTACCCAAGAGGCCCACCTAAGACATAGGCTGAATCATCAAACTCTCTTGACTCAAATTTTAAATCTTGATAAGAGTGATATAAAAACAGAAAATAAAAGGTTGTAATTCATTCACTTTAGCTACAGCCTGACAAGATTCTCAATCATCCCCTATTCCCTACCTTTCCAGGGCTTCCCTAGTTCCCATCATACACAAAACCTGTTTCTCTCACCTTTCATCAATTGTGAAAGGATCCCCACGTTCATTGAAAAAAATACTTTTCCTGTTCAAATTAGTCAGACCTTGTTTCTGTTGCTTGCAAAAAAGAACCTGACTGAGACAGCTTTTCAAAGGATGAGCAGAAGGGCATCTTCCAAAAGACACCAGGTAAGAGGCCAATTATTCACTTGACGATTTTCCGAATCGCCACAAGATGCACGTGGGAGGCTCCCGAGCCCGCGGTGTGCTGCGCGTCTGGGGAGATCCCACTGGAGGGGCCAATCTGCACCTGTCACCAGCCACGAGGAGGATCCAATTTTCATCCATTTCATCTGGAGAACCATCTGGCCTGGGAATAGCAGTAATAATAACAAATCACTGTCACCACCTTTTCTCATAGACAGCACTGCTTTTTTTGTTGCTTTTGTTAAAAATCAAGTTTTCAGGTCTGCTGGTGAATAAGCAGCCTGCATTAGTTACAGGGGCTGTCGTGGTCTGTCGTGAGACTAGATTGGGACTAGGCCTAGGAACGTGGCATAGAAAGCTGGCTGCTGATAGTCTTTTCTGGAGGATAGGGAAGTTGGGAAGAAAGCCCAGAGTCTATGGTAGAAAGGAGTCTTACTGAAAACCATGCGAAGGAGTATGGGTAACGATGGCTTACTGATCAACATCGTGTATGGCAAACTGAGGTTTTGTTTGATGTGGGCCAGCCACAGGATATGGGTGCAAAGTAAGCAACCTGTGATATTAAGCAGCATGAATAGAGATAGATTATCTGAAGCGAGATCATCGTCCTTCCCTATTTCTCAGAGCACTCAAAGTTACGTCTTCACTTAGGCATCACACATGTTGTGTGCTACAGACTAACAAGAACACGTTCAGAGAACACTCTTGATGGCGAATTGATGTAAATCGCCATGCGATGAACAACGAAAGGAACAGAGGGCGTTTGGTTTGTGAGAAACTAAGTGGGTGGGAATAGAGAAGGCGGAGTGTGATGGATATTGTTTAAAATCTGCGGGTCTGATAGGTGAATGAGGGAATAAAATGTGTTCTCTCTGCCTTCAGAGACAGATCTAATATCAAAGGGCAGAAGCTACAAATAAGTACATTTCAATTCCATATCCCTCTCTGTGAAATACTTAAATATATTTTCCCAAAGGTAACCTGGAAATGGATTTTCACCTTATAATTCCAGTCAAAGTATGTATCATTGTGGAGACCATAGCTGCTAAGTTATAAATGCAGACACTGATAAGTGGCAAGTAGATGATGGCTGTATGAATTGTGTATTTGTATCTCAGGTTTTGTTTATTAATACTTACTCTTACAATTAAGCTTAGCAATTGCATTACAGGTTGCAACCTGTAATAGCAAATGTGTGTTCCCTATTTTGAAATTAATACAGTGTGCAAACCCTATGTATGAAAGAACTATGTATCTTCAGCATTTCTTTGCTTAAGGGTGTTTAAGGGTTTTTAAAGAATTTGCAGAACCGTGTGTAAGAGCTCTGCGAAGTGAGAGGATACCCTAATAAAACCTTAAAGAAGAGATCAAATAGTTGACAAGTGAGAGGCTAACCGTAAAGCTGGAGGAAAGTGGGAATTAGAAGAGCAAACAGCCCTACAACTGTCAGAAGGAGCAGAGGAGAATAATCCATCAGCTGTAATCAAGGTGGATGGGCACAGCGTAGAAAATGCTATTAGACCTGTGCTCACTGCATTGACTTTGGACAGCAGGACCCTACTGTATGCAACCACTTGAATGATCATCCACAAGTCACAAGAGTAAGACTCAGGACCACAGCTGGTTCATCCAACATCTTTGGGTGAATTCCAAAGGGCATCCTACCGGACAGATGCAGGCCTATAGGTGAGTCACCTAGAGAGAACATAGGCTAGAGTTGAGCTTTCTCACACATCATGTGATGACCATCTTTGTGCAGAGAATGACTGTATCCACAGGCCTGGAGAGCCTTAACATGATCGATTCCTATGTTCAGAAACCCATATTTAGAACTCTGTATCTGGCCTCCATAAAGATTAAATTAGAAGAATAAGATTATTCTTTGTGTTGGGAATGGAATATGTCATATTACATATAAAGAATGGTAAGGAGGAACTCTCAGAGCTATCCAAATTAAAAATGTAAAACTTTAGGAGAAAGTGGATTCCCCATAATGAGACAGGTCCCAGCAAAGTTTTGGTTATAGAAAATTAAGAAAACAACATTCTTATTACTACAATCAAGATCCAAAGTCTCAGCGGAATTAGGAGCAAAGGTGGTGAGGCTGTTGAAGTGGCTTCCAAATGTTCGGGTGCACCAGAAACTCCTGGAGGGTGTAAGCATGTTTGTGGACCCCACTCCTAGAGTTTCAGATTCAGGGGTTCTCACAGGTCCCCAGGTCATGAGGATGATGCTAGACTGGTCTAGATAGTCATTTGCTTATTTTAATGTGGGTACAAAACCCTTGGAGATCTTGTCGATTCTATTTCAGTGGGTTGGGGTAAGGCCTGAAGGTCTGCAGTCCCTGGAGAAGCTTCCAGGTGCTGGCCCAGGGACCAGGCTTTGAGTATGAAAGGCCTCAGACTGCTTCCATGGCAGATGCTGACCCTGAAGTCATGTGACAAATTACCTCAGCTAGAGTGACTAGAGTGCTGCCCCGCAGGGTACCAGGTTGTGGTGTGAGTGCCTGCTGAGTGCCAGGTGCTGTTAAAGGTGCTGGTGACACAGCAGTGACCAACCAAAACCCCCCATTCATGGAGCTCACATTCCAGAGAACCAAAGCTGTGTTCAAAGCTCAGTCCCCAACCTCCCAGGGATTCTTCTTTTGGCTTCAGAACCTCATAGCTCAGCTCATCCTGAGGCAGGAGAGAAACATAAAGAACTATGGAGAAGTAAAGGAACTTCAAATACTTTTTCTCTTCCCATTTTAAGAAGTATAAAATTCCTTAGACTCGTGAATAAATTTTTTCAGAAAAGATGTGTTCATATATTTATATAGGCATACTCACTTTTATTTTCTCTGAATAATTTCTAACAAAATGGACATCAAGATGCACCTTAACGCCACTGTCATGTGGAGATGTGTATTTAAATCCTGGACATTGACTTTCAAATTGAGATGGTTCAAAAATATGGAGCAGGACAGTGTTTGGAGGAAGTAGACAATATTCAAAGGGAGCGAATGGGAATTTTCCACTGACTTTTACCTTCCTCCTGGGAAGCCTGGGTAAGTGGGAAGGAGACTGCCTATGGGTTGGCAGTTCAGGTGAGGCCCTGAAGTGGAGTGGCCAAAAGCATGGGTTCAAATCTTGTCCCCATCGCTTACAAAGTATGTGTCCTGAGCAAGTTACTTAACATGTCTGATCCCTGAAAAGGAGAAAGAAAGTCTACCTAACAAGTTTGTTGAGAGAACAAGTGAAATAACATATGAACGGCTTAGAGTAAATGCCCAATCATTAGTAGCCCAGTGGGCTAGAGGTAGACCAGAAAGTCGGTATCATTGCGCACTGCATGGAAGCCATGCGGAGGGCTAGATGGGGCCCTGGCTGCTGTCACTCTCCACGGCCAACTTTCCACAAGGAGACTGGAACTGCAATACAAGAATTTTGTTGGAACAGAAGGACAAACACCAACCAGAAATAAAAGAACGAGTTAGACTGAGTAGGAGAGGGCTCTTAGGCTACAACTAGTACAGATTCCTTTCTAGGATAAGGGCAAGGAAATTTTACAGTAGATACACATGAACAGCTTTGAATTTGTGACGCTTCTAAATATACCTAAAATCACAACAGCCAAAGTGTTAGGTGGCAAATTGGTACTAACTTTTGAAGAAATAATTTGGCAGTGTGAATTAGAAGTTATACAAATACACATACACTTTCACTGGGATCTTTTCCTTTTGGGAAGTTATTCTAAGAAAATAATCCAAAAGAAGGAAAACAAGGAAGGTGATTATTTTTATTACCTATATTTGAGAATAAAAAAACCAGGAAGCAGTGATAGTAATTTATTTTTATGTTTTATTGAGCTATAACTGACTTGTGACATTGTGTAAGGTGGATAGTGTGTTGATTGCAATATGATTATCACAATAACATCAGAAAACGATATCATCATGTCACACAATTATTGTTTCTTTTTCTTTTCTTTTTTTTTTTGCAACTAAAATGTCTAAGATCTAGCCTGGTAGCATCTTTCAAGTACATAACACAGTTTGTTGACTACAATCGCACAGATGTGCATTAGATCCTCAGGATTTATTCATCTTCTGACTGCAGGTTTGTAGCCTTTGATTCACATCTCATCAATCCCTCCCACACCCCAGTCCCTGGTGAGTACCATTTTACTCTGTGTTTCCATGAGTCGGCTTTTCTAGATTCCATATGTAAGTGATACTATATGGTGTTTGTCTTTATCTGTCTGACTTACCTCACTTAGTGTAAAGCCCTCAAGGCTCATCCATGTTGTCACAAACGGCAATAGTTACTTCATTCTCGTAACTTAATGGTAATCCATTGTGTATATATACCACTTTATGTATCTATTCTTTTTTCCATTCATTCATTGATGGGCACTTAGGCTGTTTCCATATCTTGGCTATTGTGAATAATGCTGCAATAAACATGGGAGTGCAGATACCTTTCTGAGATCCTGTTTTCATTTCCTTTGGATATGTACCCAAAATGGAATTGCTGAATGCTATGGTAGTTCTATTTTTAATTTTTT